>QFEC01004659.1:0-14992 GCA_003316585.1 Gomphus bonarii
CTTGGCCCTGGTCTTGACATTCCTGGATGACTTGCAAATGTATCAGGTGGAAGCCAATACCTCAGACTTCACAACCTTTCACAGCAGTCACCCAAAGACAGGACGTGGCACCCGATCATCTTCTTTTCCAAGAGTCTGAGTCCAGTTGAGCAGAACTACAAGATACATGACAAGGAAATGTTGGCCATCATGAGGGCTTTAGAAGAGTGGCAGCATTTCCTGGAAGAAATACAATTCAAATTTGAGATCTGGATGGACCACAAGAATTTGGAGTACTTCCAGACATTGAAGAATCTCAACTGCAGGCAAATGAGGTGGTCCCTCTACTTGTCTCGGTTTGACTTTGCACTCCACTACTGGTTGGGCCAAAGCATGGGCAAGGTGGACACACTCTCAAGGAGATCAGACAATGGAATGGGGGCAGGAGACAATGAGGAAATGACCCTCCTTTGGCTGGACCTCTTCACAATCCCAGCCTTAGAAGGGGTCACAGCAGTGGGAGAGGAGTGAGACCTCCTTTGGGACATTTAGGCACACCTCCAGATGACTGGACCCGAAGACCATGTGGCCAATGCAATCACAGAGCTGAAGAAGGGTCACAACTGATCAGTACACTTGGCTGAGTGGAGCAAATGGGAAGGCCTCTTGCACTTCTGAGGGAAGATTTATGTCCCCAATAATCCCAAGCTGAGATGGTATATTGTCTCCCAACATCACAACACACAAGTGGCAGGACACACAGGAAGGTGGAAGACCCTTGAGCTCATATCATGAAACTACTGGTGGCCACAGACATCTTGGTACATTGGTCAATACATCAAAACCTGTGACCTCTGTACCTGAACCAAGACCTGGAGGCAGCTGCTGATGGGAGAACTTGAACCACTGCCAATGCCTGAATCTTGGTGGGATACAATCAACATGGACTTCATAGTCAAGTTCCCCCAGGCCCATGGCTGTGTTGTGGTAATGAACATGGTGGATTTGATTAGCAAAAGGGCACACTACCATCACAGTGCTCAGGGTGGCTTGGCTCTACATCACACACATGTGGAAGTTGCATGGACTCCTGAAACAGGTTGTCTCTGACCAAAGCCCTCAATTCATCGCTGAGTTCACCCACAAGCTCTACCACCTCCTTGGTATCAAACTCATGGCCACAACAGCATACCACCCTCAGGTGGATGGGCAGACTGAGCATGTCAACCAAGAACTGGAACAGTACCTTCATCTATTCATCAACAAGCAGCAGGGTGACTGGGATGACCTGCTCCTTTTGGCCAAGTTTCAGTACAAAAACCATGTACACTTGGCCACCCAGCAGACCTCATTCATGCTAGACACAGGAAGACACCACACATGGGTTTTGAGCCTGGAGAGCTCAAGTCCCAAACTGAGACAGTGAATGAGTTCAAAGACAGGATGGAGAAGTCATTGGATGAGGTGAAGTCAGTGCTGGCCAAAGTGAAGGACAACGTGGCTTGGTACTACAACCAATGCTGTGTTCCAGCCCCTGAGTATCATGTAGATGACTGAGTCTTCCTCAATGGATCTGACATTCACATGATCCAACTCTCAAAAAAACTTGGTCACCACTACTTCAGATCATATGTCATCTAGAGCCAGGTGGGGAGACACTTGTACAGACTCAAACTCCCCCCATCCATGTCCCAACTTCATCCAGTCTTTAACATGGTCAAACTTTTTCCAGCTGCCAAAGACCTGATCCCCAGCTGAAGGGCTGAACCTCCCCTGCCACCCAACCTGGTAGATGGAGAGGAGCACTATGTGGTGGAGAGGGTGTTGGACAGTCAGCTGATGAGGGGTTGACTTTACTTTTTAGTGAAATGGGAGGGGTATGGGTATGAGGAGAACACCTGGTTAGCAGAAGATGACATGGCAGCACTGGCAAGGGTACAAGAGTTCTACCACACACACCTGAGAGTACCCCAAAGGATTTGGTCAATGGCTTTCAAATTGATCATGGCATGTACTTCGAGGATGCAGCACTCTAGAAGGGGCGGTGATGTCAGGGGACCATCTGTTTTAAATACTAAGCCAATGCCAAGCCAATCCATCCATACTGAGCAATACTGAACTGAGCCATGCATCCAGATGATAAGTACCATCACAACACCTCAGTCCAGATGCAAGACTTACTGAACCAAGGGCCCAGGACATCAGCTTGAGATCTGTAGCATCAGATATGGATTGTGGGAACATCATACCTTTGGGCCCAATTGAGGGGTAAGGTATGCTGAGGAAGTAGGGAGCAGACAATGGGTATATAGGTTGCATAGCTCACTAGCAAGGGACCCTAAGTTTTCCTCTTAGGATTCTGGAAAGGGGAGACAGGAGTGCATAGGACAAGAAGGATTCTCTGATGCCAATGGTACTTCACAACACCATTGTCACTTGATTTCAAGGTATATTTTTACTATTGATGGAGATGCAGTCTCTTGGAGTTCCAAGAAGTAGTCTATTGTTGCACTATCTACCACAGAAGCCAAATACATTGCTGCTACACATGCAGCAAAGTAAGCACTTTGGATTAGAATGTTCCTCACAGAGATCACTCACCCCCTCAGTCAACCCACTCTATTGCAATAACCAATCTTCCACATCCATATCAGAGAACAATCAATATCATGCTTGAAGCACATTGATATTTGGTATCACTTCATCTGGGATGTGGTTGAAAACAAGTCAATCTCTTTATTACTGTCCCACATCCAACATGCCAGCTGACATGCTTGCCAAAGCACTGCCAGACCACAACTTGCCCATTTATTATTGTAAATGAGATACCACTTGAACCACTGATGACAGCAGTGTTGTGGTAAATAGTTATCCCCTTTTGTTCTTTTGCATCTCAGACATGATATATGTATATAAGGAGGACCTAGACTGCTGCAATTCCCCAGTCCTTGTACTGGAACTTATGCCATGTTAGTTGCACTTACAACAGGTTATGGGCCCTGCTTGAATGCACATACCCATCCTACTTCACCAGCTCACAAGTTCCTTCACACACTTGCAAACACAGTCCTCATCATATCATGGCATCCAGCACATATAAATTCCTTGCTTCTATTGAGAAGTTCAATGGAACTAATTGGGATGACTGGTATTATTCCATCAAGAGTGCCTTCTGACTCTCTCTCACATCCTCCAAATCACAGAAGGCAAAGAGCCCTTCCCTGTTGCTACTCTAGCTTCTGCCCCAACTGAAGCAGAACTCAAATCAATTGATGACTGGGAAAAACATAATGATGAAGGCCTTGGCCTGATACAGCTCACTGTCAAGGCCTCTATTGGGCCAACCATCAAGGATAATGAAACACTTGCACAAAACTGGAAACACCTACATGAGACTTATGGCACTCATACTGGTCTCAATCTCTGGGTCAACATAACAAAATACTTTGGCATCTCATTTCTTCCCCAAACTTCCTCTTACTCAGCAAGTAGATGAAATGTCAGAACTGAAATCCCACATCAAGCCTGCTGGCATGCCTATTGCAGATAGCCTCCATGCAATGTTACTCCTACATGCCCTCCCTTCTATCTACAAAGTGGTCCAACAAACCATACTTGCTAATGTCAGTGATTATAAGATGCTGACAACAATCAACATTTGGTCACACATTTTCTCTGAAGAACTATGACAGGGCACTAGTGCAAATGAAGGGGACATAGAACAACTTAAGTGCTCAGTAGGTTCAGGAAAGAAGGATGTCTAAAATAATAAACTCCTCAGTGGCTGTCAAGCACTATTATATTTTACAATACCTAAAATAATAAACTACAATTTAAATAAAAATTAGATCATAATTTTACACTAATATTACAGTTGGCGTCAAGCACTGAGGAGAGAGGCCTGCGCGAGTGAATTTTTCACTCGCATGTATTGCTGAGCCGGCAATTTAGCGCCGGTCAGTACCAAGCGACCGATTTTTCGGTCGTCGCCGATTTTTTGGTAGGCGCGCGTTACCCCAAAGCGGAAGTAAAAGTACGCGTCGACAAACTGCAAGAAGCCATCGTCGAGCAAGGAGCATAAAACGCCCGGCCTTACTAAGTGCGTCATGCGCGCGAACAAAATAAAGGAAAAAGAAAGGAAAAAATTCAGACTGAGTCGGATAAAAATACAAAAATTTCGAAAAAATACTTGAATGTGTTTAGTATTGTTCTCTTGAAGTATTATCCAGAAATTAGCTATATATTATGCTTGAAGCTTAGTGCATTTTGCAAGTATGCACTCAACAGCAAATGCTAGTACTATTAAACCTGGTACCACTAAGAAAACCATGAAGAATACTTGCAACTTCTGTGGAGGACCTGGTCACTGTGAAAGAGACTGCTGCTTCAAAGCATGCAGCCTTCTAAGGAGGAAGTGCAGAGTGAGTGAAAGAGATGGGTAAATGAAAAAGGAAAGGAAATGGATGCAAAAACTGCCACATCGACTGTGAATGCAGTAGAGATAACACCTACCACCCCCAGCAATGCCAGTGTAAGCTTCATTACAGCTGACAATGAGACCATTATATTCTATGTTGCACATGAAACTAAATGGTTTCTAGACTCAGGCTGCTCTGACCACATCACACATGATATCTCAGGCTTTCTGAGTACCATGTATTGACATCATTACAAAATTGTAGAAATGAACGTGTAAACTAGGAGGATGCGTAAGCTAGGAACAAACTGTGTCACCCCGTGACACCCCATTGTGACTGCGTGGTCCCAATTGTCCACAGGTCCATAGCAGAATATTTGCGACTGCGCAAATATTGTCTTTGTTCTAGATTCTCATTGTTCCATATTTCCCATTGTTCTTTAAATAGTATAAAGTAGCTAGTGTGTTTGTCACTTTACCTCAGTATCTTGCAACGCAGCATTTACTGAGGTAATAGGCTCTTTATCAGCCTTACTCGTATTCAAACTTATCTATACGCTTGTAGGAAATACTCGTATAGGTAAAATATATATTAGTATCTTGCAACGCAGCATTTACTGAGGAAATACTCGAATAGTCTTACAGGTTATTGGGCCCCGCATACATCCCACTTGCTCTCCACTGCTCTTTCCTTGACCATGTCCACTCTCACTACAACTGACATCCTTCCTTCCTCTGTCCTGAAACTCCTAGCCAACGGTCTCAACTGGACCGCATTTTCGATGCGCTTCTAGGATGCTGTTGAGGCCAAAGGCCTGTGGGGGCATTTCTATGGCACCACGATTCAGCCAGCTGTTAGCGCTCCACCTACAACCGACAAGGAGGAAACCCTCACAAAATGGGTCAAAGATGAACGTACAGCAAAGGCTCTTCTTACTCACTGAATCCCCAACTCCACCCTCATACGCATACATGGCAAAGCATTGCTGAAAGATCATTGGAACCTCATAGTAACTGAATTCTCATCGAAGGGTGCATTTGCGCTGGCTGACTTGTGTTTGCACTTCATGGAGATGAGGTGCCCCGATAGAGGAAATGTTCGGGAGTTTCTTGACGGCCTACATGTCAAAAAAGAAGAGTTAGCAACGTATGGTGTGGACATCGAAAAAAAAGATTACCGGTCTACAATCATAAAATCCCTTCCCCCTCACCTCTCTGCTTTCGCATCAAACCTACTAGCTGGCGCCAAGCTCTACAGTACAACCAAGACCGTAGACCCTGACAAGCTCATCATGTTAGTAACTGAAGAATATGAGAGACATGCTGCTCACAAGTCTCATCGTCCTGGGCATACTAGCGGAAAAGGCGAGGAGAAAGATGAAGCAATGTTTGTATCTGGAAACGGAAAAGGAAAGAGATTTGAGCGAAAGCCAAAGGGGACTTGCTGGAACTGTGGAGACACTGGACACTACAAAAATAAGTGTCCCAAACCTGCTAAAGTGACAAATGACAAGAAAAGGGACTCACCAAAAACTGGGGGCTCTGCTAATGCCGCTGTGGAATCCGATGATGAAGAAGGTGCTGCCTTGTTCGCTGATTACGACTCGGATGATGAGCTACCCCAACTGGTGAACTGCGAATCCAACTCAGAGGAAGACTGTGCAGGCGACTGGTTTTCTGAAGTAAGCGACAACTCAGAAGATGATCATGAGACTGAGGAGTTGCCCATTGCTGATGGGAGTGATACCTGTTCACTTGTCAATGCACATGCAGTATGCACAGAGGTCAACAGCATGGCTGAAAACTTACCTCAAACTGAAGTCTACGACTCTGGATGCACAAGACACATAATGCCATACCGAGACACAGTGACAAGTTATACCCCCATACCGCCAAAATCCTTCCGAGCTGCAAACAGAAATAATTTCAATGCAGTAGGGATGGGTGAGATGAAAATTAATGTACCAAATGGAGCCACAACATCTCAGCTTAATCTAACTGAGGTTTTGTATTCACCTGATGTCGGGTATACTCTTATATCGAGCAGATGGCTTGACGATGCTGGTTTCACCATATCATTTGCAGAAGGCAAATGTGTAATATGGGATTGAAATGATCAGCTTGTAGGCACGATCCTGAAAATTGAACACGGCTTCTACCGTGTTTCACATGAGCAGGATATAGCAAACTCAGCCGAGGAAGTACTTACCTTGGACAAATTCCATCGCAGAATGGGTCATATTTCTCCTGAAATAGCCAAGAGATTAGTTACAAAGGGTTTTGTAACTGGTGTAAAGCTGGAAACATCACTGTCAGGGGAGCCCTTCTTCTGCAAATCCTGTGTATACGCAAAAGCCACATGGAAACTGCTTCCAAAGATCAGGGATGGCGCGAGAGTCACTGTGTTTGGACACGAAGTCCACAGTGATCTATGGGGACCAGCTCCAGTTGCCACAAAAGCCGGGAAGCGTTATTATATCACGTTCACGGATGATATGACACGCTTAACTCACCTCTATCTGCTGCACTCCAAAGACGAGGCATTTAGTGCCTACAAAGAGTACGAGATGTGGTGTGACATGCAGCTGAACGCTCATGTCAAAACACTCCACTCGGACAGAGGTGGTGAATATCTAGGAAAGGAATTCACAGTTTATCTGAAGTCAAAAGGAACCATGCAAAAACTTACCATGCATGACACACCCCAGCAAAACGGCATTGCTGAACATTGCAACTGCACGATTGTTGAGCGTGTATGAGCCCTGCTCCACGCGAGTGGTCTTCCAAGGTTCTTGTGGGGTGAGGCGGCTCGGCATGTTGTCTGGCTGATGAATCGTACCATGACTAAGGCTGTCGATGGCAAGACCCCACACGAAGCTGCTTTTGGAGATAAACCAAACCTCAAACATGTTCGTGAATTGGAGGGAAAGAGTGTGGGTATGCACTGAAGGGGGCGACAAGCTCGGTGGTCGAGTATCTGAAGGCCGCTGGATAGGGGTTGATGAGAGGAGTAAAGGTTTCCAAATTTACTGGCTGGAAAAGAAAACTGTCACTGTGGAACACAACATCCACTTTGACAACAGCTCTGCGTTAGCTTCTCGCCTTGAGGGGGAAAATTGGCAACTAATCGAGATGGAAACTAATGCACCAGTTAACAAAACCACCTCCTCCAATGCACCCATACCTGCCGTCCCATCTGTGCCCCACACCAGTGAATCACAGCCTGAATCAGATGCTGAGGCACCTGTCAAACATCTGTGAAAGCCCAGTCAACGCGTCAGATATATCCTCGAAGGGCATGTGTAAGGGCAACCCCTGTTGCACTTACGGAGCGTCATGCAGTGCTAGCAAGGGGGAAATCCTAAGTGTTATCACTCTATGTACAGCAAAGGGGGTCTCACCTAGCAAGGGGGAAATCCTAAGAGGAAAGCTTAGGGTCCCTTGCTAGTGAACCGTTAGATCTATATACCAGTGGTCCGTGCACTACTTCCTCAACATACCTTACCCCTCTCCTGGGCCTGAAGGTATGCATACCAATCTATATATACCAAGCATCTTGGGAGCCGATCTCCTGGGACCCAAACCGAGGTTCAGGTATGTAGCTCTTCAGGAGCCAGACCCAAACAGAGGTATTCTCCTTTGGCCTAAGTGCCTTGGCCCAAGCGGGTCTCTTCCCAGCTCGCTTTGGTTCTCAGCTTCCCACCTCAGTTCTCGGCTTCTAGCTCAGAAACTTGGTGGGTAAGTGCTGAGCTGTTTCTCAGGCCTGAGGGTGCTGAAGTCTCGGAAGGTCCTGCCGAAACCCTCGGGTCGCTCGGTCCATTCTGGGCCGAGCTGTGCTTGTTTCAGCTCAGGCTTTGAAACAGGTCGTCCCCTGACGGCATGGAGTGTCCTCTCACCGATCATCTGACCCTGTTATCCCAACAGGAGTTCAGATGCCCTCCATCATAGAAAAGACTCAGGAGGTGCTGGAAGGAGAAGGAATCTCAGAATGGATGATGGTAGCTGATGAAATCAATGGGTACGTACTCATAGTGGAGACAAGCGAGGTCGAAGCGATCAAACCCTGATCTCTGGCAGAGGCAAGACAACATCCCGACTGGCACCTATGGGAGACTGCCATTTATGAAGAGTTAGTGGTGCTCCATGATGCTGGAACTTGGAGACTCACAAATGCCCCAAGCGGCACAAATATCATCGGGTCAAAATGGGTTTTCAGAGCAAAAAAGGATGCTGCGGGAAATGTAGTCAGATACAAAGCCCGCCTTGTTGCGCAAGGTTTCTCACAGGTACCTGGCATTGACTATTTTGACACTTTTGCCCCAGTCGCCAAATTAGCGTCGATCTGCACTGTGCTCGCAATGGCTGCTGCAAATGACATGGAACTACATCAGATCGACATAAAAGGCACATACCTAAACGGAGAACTCACTGACAAGGAGACAATATATATGTCTCAACCTCCAGGGTATCCTGCGCCAAGCTCCTCTGGGAAGGTTTGTCTCCTGCAAAAGACATTGTATGGGTTAAAACAATCTGGTTGTCGATGGTATCAGAAGCTTATGGACATAATGCTTACCAAGTTACGTTTTCTTCATTGTGATGTTGACAAGGCAGTTTTCTTTTGCCGCACCCGCGATTCAAACATCATCGTCCTGGTGCATGTAGACAATTGTACGATTGCAGCATCATCACAATCATTGGTGGTTGAGTTCAAGGCCAATATTTTGAAACATGTTGAAATAACTGACCTTGGGGAGCTTCACTGGTTGTTAGGAATAGAAATCAGGCATAACAGAGAACAATGCACCATTCACCGTTCCTGACAATCCTACATTGAGTCCATCATTTGTCGATACAATTTTGAAGACTTCAAGCCCACATCTACACCAATGCAACATGGGCTGATACTGTGGGCATCCTCGACACCAAAAACAATGACTGAGTGGGCCTGAATGCACGACACGCCATACAGAGAGGCTGTCGGATCGCTCATGTACACTGCACTCGGCACACACCCTGACATAGCTTTCGCTATCCAGTGTCTGTCTTGATATTCAACAAAGTTCGGCCCTATGCACTGGAATGCAGTCAAAAGAGTTTTCCAATATTTAAAAGGCACTACTCAGTTATGGTTGTCATTTGGACATGCAGATGGAGGATTGATTGGCTATGCAGACGCAGATGGTAGCATGGCCGAAGACCGACATGCGATCTCTGGCTATGCGTACATAATCCATGGTGGTGCTGTATCCTGGAGTGCTAAAAGGCAAAATGTCATCTCCCTATCCACAACAGAAAGTGAGTATATAGCCACAACTCATGCGGTGAAGGAAGCCCTCTGGCTTCACTCCCTGATCAAGCAAATCTTCGACATCGAGCTATCTCCCACCACACTATTTTCCGATAATCAATCTGCGATTGCGCTTGCAAAGGATCATCAGTATCATGCACGAACTAAGCATATCGACGTATGTTTTCACTTCATACGCTGGATTATCGAACAAGGGGCAGTTCGACTTGTATACTGCCCCACTGATGACATGGTGGCCGATACGCTTACCAAGGCCCTGCTGTCAACAAAGGTCAAGCATTTTGCGGTAGAGCTTGGGCTGACTGCGGTTTGAGGGGGAGTGTAGAAATGAATGCGTAAACTAGGAGGACGCGTAAGCTAGGAACAAACCGCATCACCCTGTGACACCCCATTGTGACTGCATGGTCCCAATTGTCCACAGGTCTGCAGCAGAATATTTGCGACTGCGCAAATATTGTCTTTGTTCTAGATTCTCATTGTTCCATATTTCCCATTGTTCTTTAGATAGTATAAAGTAGCTAGTGTGTTTGTCACTCTACCTCAGTATCTTGCAACACAGCATTTACTGAGGTAAGAGGCTCTTTATCAGCCTTACTCATATTCAAACTTATCTATACGCTTGTAGGAAATACTTGTATAGGTAAAATATATATTAGTATCTTGCAACACAGCACTTACTGAGGAAATACTCATATAGTCTTACAAAAATGTCTATCTGGCTGATCATGCAACACATGTCTCATATATTGGGATAGGCACAGTCTTGTAAGGGAAACCCCTGTAGCATTCACTGAGGTTACTGAAGTCACATGACCAAGGCTAGCAAGGGGGAAAACCTAAGAGGAAAAATTAGGGCCTCTTGCTAGTTAGCTATGCAATCTATATACTTGTTGTCCACTTCCTGCTTCCTCAGCATACCTTAACCCTTGACCCTTGATTGGGCCCAAAGGTATGATGTCTCCAGAATCTGTATCCAGTGCTATGGCACTCAAGCTGATGCCCTGAGCTCTCAGTTCAGTATGTCTCATATCCAGACCAAGGTGTTATGACAGCACTTATCATCTGAAAGAGTGGTTTGGTTTGGTAATGCTTGGTATGGATGGATTGGCTTGGTATCAGCTCAGGATTTGAAATGGGTGGTCCCCTGACATCACCCCCCCTTCTAGAGTGCTGCGTCCTTGAGGTACATGCCATGATCAATTTGAATGCCATTGACCAAATCCTTCATGGAATTCCTGTACCTTTGCTGGTGCTGCCATATCATCTTCTGCTACCCAGGTGTTCTCCTCATACCCATACCCCTCCCACTTCACTAGGGAGTAGAGTCGACCCCTCATTAACCAACTGTCTTACACCCTCTCCATCATGTAGTGCTCCTCTCCATCTACCAGCTTGGGTGGTGGGGAGGTTCAGCTCTTTGGCTGGGGATCAGG
Source organism: Gomphus bonarii (assembly GCA_003316585.1). Taxonomy (NCBI): domain Eukaryota; kingdom Fungi; phylum Basidiomycota; class Agaricomycetes; order Gomphales; family Gomphaceae; genus Gomphus; species Gomphus bonarii. The sequence continues at coordinate 11,141 of QFEC01004659.1, forward strand.
TCATCAGTGGCTATAATGAGCTTGACCATGTTAAAGACCAGATGAAGTCAGGACATGGATGGGGGAAGCTTGAGTCTGTACAAGGGTCTCCCTACCTTGCTCTGGATGACATGTGGTCTGAAGTAGCAGTGACCGAGTTTTTGGGAGGGTCGGGTCATGCAGATGTCAGATCCATCAAGGAAGACTCAGTCACCTATGTGATATTTGGGGGCTGGAATGTGGCATTGGTTGTAGTACTGAGCCATGTCATCCTTCACTTTGGCCAGTGCCAACTTTGCCTCCTCTAACAACTTCTCCATCCTGTCTTTGAACTCATTCACTGTCTCAGTTCAGGACTCAGGCTCTTCAGGCTTGAAGCCCATGCACGGGTGCCTTCCTGTGTCTACCATGAATGGGGTTTGCTGAGTGGCCAAGTGTACATGGTTGTAGTACTGGAACTCAGCCAATGGGAGCAGGTCATCCCAGTTGTCCTGCCACTTGTTGATGAACAGATGAAGGTACTGTTCAAGTTCTTGGTTGACATGCTCAGTTTATCCATCCACCTGGGGGTGGTATGCTGTTGTGGCCACAAGTTTGATGCCAAGGAGCTGGTAGAGCTCATGAGTGAACTCAGCAATGAACTGAGGTCCTTGGTTGCAGATGACCTGTTTCAGGAGCCTGTGCAACTTCCACATGTGCATGAGGTAGTGCTGAGCCACTCCAAGTGCTGTGATGCTAGTGTTTGCAGGGAGAAAATGTGCCCTCTTGCTGACCGAGTCCACCATGTTCGTCACTGCATCATAGCTATGGGCCTGGGGGAGCTCAACTATGAAGTCCACACTGATTGTATCCTACCAAGATTTGGGAATTGGCAGTGGTTCGAGTTCTCCCTGTTGGAAGTTGGGGTGACAAAGTTACTGGTTAGGCTCTTCACCAATAAAATCTTTTTGGAGATAAATTCTATACTAAAATCCCCAAAATGGTGGGACAAATAAGGTGTAAAAGAATCAGAATTTCTGGGAATTTTTAATCTCTTTATTGATAAGAAAAGTCTGGAGATATCTTGAATATACTCTGAACAATGAATTGCTGGGTTTGCCTCCGCTTAAGTGCCATCCCAGGAAACTGGTCTGGGCACCAAAGTGCCAGTTCAACAAATTGTGGGTCTTTCACAAGTCAAAATAATGTAGAAAATAGATGAAATAAAAGTAGAATTGAATCTGGATGTAGCTGTGGTCTCTGATCTCTTGCACAATGAGTGTGTGATGATTTAGTCCTAATTATGTAATTGTGAAGCTCTGCGCTTAACCTTTGGTTTGCACGCAGGTGGATTTTCTAGTAGTGTTCAAGGTTAAGAGTAGTTCTGGGTTAAAGGATTTTTTCTTCTATGATTCTTTTGTTTTTGTAAATACAAGGACTATTTAAGAGTTTTGAGAAATGCTTGGAAATTTAACTATAGGTATGGAGCAAAAAAGGAAGGTGTCCAAATGTGGCTGTATGTGCTGTACATGTGCCAGTGCATGGGACTTTTGATATGGTGAAAAAAGCTCTAGGGGAAAATAGAAGCATGATATGAAACTGAGAAAATAATATCTATAGAAGATTGCTTGCCAAGAAGCTACTGGAATTGCTGCTAATTCTGAACGACTGCATGGGTGGCAGAGTCAGGTACAGTGCCGGGTGGGTGGTACTTGTGAGGAAATCATCCTAAAATCATGAAAGTATTCCTGTAGGTTCTCCATAGTGTTTATGAACCAACTGTGAAGTTTGAAGTTTATTGGGTGGTAATTGATGGAGATATTAACGTTTTAGTGATGAAATATATTTGTGTACTCAAAAATTCATTTATTTCAACACTCCCATCGGTGACTGTCTTTGGGTCTTGGTTTGGGTACAGAGGTCACAGGTTTTCACATATTGACTGACATACCAAGACATCTGTGGCCACCAGTAGTTTTGTGATACAAGCTCGAGAGTCTTCCACCTCCCCATGTGCCCCACCACTCACATGTTGTGATGCTGGGAGATGATATGTCATCTCAGCTCAGGATCATTGACATAGATCCTCCCTCAGAAGTGCAAGAGGCCCTCCCATTCACCCCACTTGGCTGAATGTACTGACTGGTCATGACCCATCTTAGCTCAGTGTTTGCTTTAGCCATGGGATCCTCAGGTCCAGAGGGTCAGAGGTGTGCCTGAATGTCCTGAAGGAGGTCTCACTCTTCTCCCACCACTGTGACCCCTTCTAAGGCCTGGATTTCAAAACAGGTCCAGCCAAAGCAAGGTCATGTCTTAATTGTCTCCTGTCCCCATTCCATGGTCCAATCTCCTCAAGAGCACATCTGCCTTGCTCATGCTTTGGCCCAGCCAATGATGGAGTGCAAAGTCAAACCAAGACAAGTAGAGGGACCACCTCACTTGCCTTCAGTTGAGCCTTTTTGACATCCAGAAGTACTCCAAATTCTTGTGATCCATCCAGATCTCAAATTTGAGCTGGGTTCCTTCCAGGAAGTGCCACCATTCTTCCAAAGCCCACATGATGGCCAGCAATTCCTTGTCATGGATCTCATAGTTCTGTTTGACTGGACTCAGGCTCTTGGAGAAGAAGGTGATTGGGTGCCACGTCCCATCCTTGGGTGACTGTTGCAAAAGGGTGGCTCCCATTTTGAAGTCTGTGTTAAGTCCAGAGTCAAAGATGTCTTGTCTGGAGGTTTTCTGGAGTGGCCGAGCTGTTGAAGTCGAACTGGGGTATGGAGTCGATAGGACTTGGCTTCAACTTATGTGTTGCACCCTCGTACATTGTCTTGTCCTTGTATTTATGGAGTTGTTGGAGCAGAGTTGCAGAGTGAGAATGGAGGTAATGAGGAGGAGACTAAATTGATATTTGAACTAGGGAACTAGCTACAAATACATGGAGGTTTGAATACATTTGGAGCATGTATCAAAGTACGATCTACCAAGCCTCGGCTCACTCGGCTGCAACGACCGAGTTCCGTTACTTACAAGTCTTAGGATCACGTTCAGCTCGGCTTGGTTATATTCTACTTTACTCCATTCTACCCTTTTCACTCATTTCGCTTCACTTCAGTACCCTTCGGTACATGTACGGGCATGTATGCCTGCCTTCATTCTTTCTAGTACTTTCGTTCCACATATCTTCATTCTAGTTTCCATCTCTAATGCAACCCTGTTGCATATCTTAATCGTTTCTCTTTTCCTATATAAGTTACCTATTATCTGTATGTATTCTCCATTCAGATAATCGACTTAGTTAGACATACGTCCTCTAGTTCTTAAGTCCCTTCGTCCACTGCTCGGTTCCGACAATCTCGGGCACTAACCGAACCCCGTCTGAAATATAGTGGCTCGACGGATAGATAGGCGCAACGCACAAACGTTGAAGCCAACGCCATGTCAGCCTTTGGCTCATTGGACTGAGCCGAACCACCCGAACCAAGGGCATGTTGTGCACGCACTTAACAGCATGGGATTAATATGGAGCAGGGTCATCCAAATGGAGAGAAGATACTATTCTAGGATACAGGGGTGCTAAATGAGAGATGGGGTCATGTGGAACTATAGAACATACTAGAAAATGATGTAGAAGAAAATAGAAGGGATGAAGTGGAGGTCCATGTGTGTGATGTGGAGGTCCATGTGTCAGATTGATGACATGGTGAAGATGACAAAAATTGAGTATGGAGTGTATGGAGGTCACGTGGAGGGTGTCCATGGTGTGGAGTACAATGGAGGGATGAGATTGATCTGGAGGGGCATGGAGATCAATGATTAATGGGCACTAAGGGTGGAGATTTTTTGGCTTCCACCTGATACATTTGCAAGTCATCCAGGAATGTCAAGACCAGGGCCAAG
>QFEC01004676.1:0-14510 GCA_003316585.1 Gomphus bonarii
GAGCTGAACCACCCAAACCAAGGGCATGTTGTGCATGCACTTAACACTCATCGTCGTCGACATCGGTCAAAAATACATGTAAATGTGCATATATGTGCATATATGCACTCAAAATAGATCGGATTTGCCATGTAACTTCAAGGCAATATTCCCTGACATGCAGCAAATAGTTTTGATGATAATAGCTCATTAACTTTGTCATAGAATTTGTTAGACTCATTATATTTCATGATATTTGAGATTTTGCTCATTCTCTAACATCAGCCACTTCACATCATTGTGGTTCAAATGTGAGAACCTCTGATGCCACAGTGTCAAGTCCACAGAACAGATACTCATCAAGCCTGCAAACTCTATTATAGGAACAGTAATGCCATCCAAATGGGCAACATTATTCTTGTTAACAGTTGCTGTGAAGATATACTGATGGTTTCTTTTGAAATACATCTTCCCCTTCAGGATAATGACTGTAAAGTTGACTTTCTGTGTAAGATGGATGACAGAAAACAAGTTGTTATGCAGTTGAGGTACATGTAAGACTCCATGAAATTGAACCAAGGGTACATTAGTGCCTTGTGGTTTAAACTGTACAGACCTGTTAAGTGCATGCAGACATGCCCTTGGTTCAGGTGGTTCAGCCTGGTCCAATGAGCCAAGGTGGATGTGGCATCAGCTTCAATGTACTTGTGTTGTGCCTATCTTCCTGCCCATGCCACTAGATTTTGGACTGATGCTCAGTAGGGTTCCAAGGTGTTTGGTACCAAACAATTGGACTACTAACTTAAGGACTGATAGCATATGTCTAACTTAGTTATAATCTGAACAGAGAATACATACATGAGGACTAATTACTTATATAGAGAATGAGTTGCCTAAGATATGCAACAACATTGCACAAGACATGGAAACAAGAATATAAGATATGGAGGTAAGAATAGTAAAACATGAAAAGCAGGCATACATGCCTGTACATGTACCAAAGTAAAGTGAGCAAGTAAAAGAGAATAGAATGAAGTGTGATTAGAATGAAGTGTGATGTACCAAACCAAGCCAAACATACTTGTAAGACTTATGAGTCTATAACTTGTAATACGGTACATGGGGACTTCAGTTGGTATGACTGAGTGAACTGAGGCTTGGTAGATCATACTTTGACAGTATCTCCCTCTTAACAGCTGAATCCATGAAGCTGGTAAGCAGAGTTTGAACCATTAAGGTTTTGATGCCTATCTGAGGTAAGCAAATTGTTTGGGGATTGAATTTCCCAGGGTAGTTTCCATTAAGCTCCTTCTTCCCACCACCATCATCCATCTCATCCTATGCCACCCAATCCTGCCAAATATGGGGTATGAGACCAAAGAAGAAGAATGACAGCTTGAGGCATGCTGAGTTCAGTGCAAGTGTGTACAAGAAGAGAAAGAGAAGCAGGAGCATGAGGCACAAGAGCAGTGTGAGTGGGAGGAGCAGAGAGAGAGGGGGCGGTATCAGGAGGCTGAAAAGAAGGAGGAGGAGGAGGAGGAGGAGGAGTGGAAGAGGCTCAAGGAGGATCAGCAGGTTTCAGCCAAGAAGGGGGCCAAGGAAGAGGCCATGAAAAAATTGGCTGAAGATGAAGCAGTGGGGGCTGCTCAAACAACCCTTCCAGCCCAGCCACAGGCTAAAGACAACACAGCTGAGCTGGCTGACAACAGTTGCAAAGCCAATGTGATGAAGATGCATGAGGCTTTGAAAAGCATCACAGGCACCAGGCTGAGTCAGGCAAAGTGACCAGCTAGCATGCAGGCCAGGTTGAGTAAGGGGCCCAGAACAGCTGAGGTGAGGAGGGTACCTTGCCTGGTGAGTGTTTTTTTGTTTTGTTTTGTCTAACTTTTGATTTCTAGTCAAAAAGTAAGGAACTGGCAGCTTGGCCTAAAGCTGAGGGGGTGCTGTGTGAGGTGTGTCAGCAGCAAGGCAATGACTGCCTTGGGTCAGGAGTCAAGGCCACCTGCACTGCCTGTAAGGCACACAAGGTGTGCTATAGCCTGTCAAAAGGCAGGAAGCAAGGGCATAGCATCCTGTCCAACACCGATGGAGAGGAGGGTTCAGCTGATAGGCCAAGGGTGCAGGTGCTGCAGGTTGAGGGACTTAGGCCCAGTATGGGGGGGCCTTTGGTCCAAGTGCCGGAGTGAGTGAGTTCAGTTGTCGACTGGCTCATCTCAGCTCTGGAGGAGCAGAACCATCTGGTGCAGAGGCAGATGCTTGCATTGGAGCTCCTGGCTGGGTTGGTAGACCAGCTGGTGAGTATCCAGTCGTGTATTCTGGATAGACATGGGGTGCCTGAGTTCTTTTCAGGTCAGGTCAGGTTGGATGAGGAAAAGGATGGAGATAAGGAAAAAGAGAAGGAGGATGAGGTGTTAAGTCCAGAGTTGGAGATGTCTTGTCTGGGGTGTTTTGGAGTGGTTGAACTGCTATTTTGAGCTGGGGTATGGAGTTGAAAGGCCTTGGCTTCAACTTATGTATTGCACCCTCTTATATCATCATGTACTTGAATTTATGGAGTTGTCAGAGTGGAGTTGCAGAGTGAGAATGGAGGTAACAAGGGTAGACTAAGTCAATATTTGAATTAGGGAACTAGCTACAAATACATGGAGGTTTAAATACATTCAGAGCATGGGATTAATATGGAGCAGGGTTGTCTGAATGAGGAGAAGTCACTATACTAAGATGCAGGGGTGCTAAATGAGAGATGGGGTCATGTGGAACTATAGAACATACTAGAAGATGACGTGGAAGATAATAGAAGAGGTGACGTGGAGGTCCATATATCAGCCTACCTGAAGGTTTGGAGCATTTCAAACTCCGCCAGGTGCACGCAGATTCACATGTCGTACGTGATAGTTAGCTCACTGAGATCCCTGAATCTCAACTTTTTACTTCAAAATAAATTCCATAAAATACTCATAAATACATCCCAAGATATCTAGTCAGTTACCCAACAATGATATGGTGGGGATGACAGGGATGGAGTACAGAGTGTGCGGAGGTCATCTGGAGGGTGTTCGTGGTGTGGAGTATGACAGGGGAGAGAGATCTGTCCAGAGGGCTGAGATCAATCTGGAGGGGTGCAGAGATGAATAATAAATGGGTGCTAAGGGCAGAGATATGTCAGAGGGAATCTGGGATCTATCATGAGGAGACATTGGAGTAGATAGAAAAATGTGAAAAAAAATTTTGTATAAATTTTATTGGTTGGGAATCAATCAAAGTGGAGCAAGCTGAAACAACAGAGTGAGTAAGAGAAAGATATGAAAAATGACAAGTGAGACAGGCTGAGATTTGGGTAGTTCTTGGCTCAGTTGAGTGTGGCTTTGTAAAAAATGAAAGAGACTGAGAGGAGTATAGGGTAGACAGAGGACAATTGTAGGATAGGAAATTGTACATAGAATGACCATGGATAGCTAGGAAAATAGACCATGAGTAAGAACAGAGAAAAGGAAACTGAATCAGATCAAGAGGATCATGGCCCTGGCTTAGCAGGGTAGGCAGAGTGAAATTCAGCAATGATCTTGAATGCATGACCAAGTTCAGTAGTGAGCATCCAGGAGGTTTCTTCATCAGTGCCCTCATAACCAGCCCAGTAAACCAGGTAAAGGAGGCTGCAGGGTCTCTGGCATCAGTCTACCTTTGAATTGAGGATTTTGGCTATCTCATACTCAGTCTTGCCATCAATTTTGACAGGTGGGGGAGGTTCCTGGACTCAGTTCAGTATAATGTTGGGAGTAGCAGGTTCAAGCATTGAGATGTGGAAGACCAGATGGACTGCCCACATGTTGTCAGGCAACCAAAGAGTGTAGGAGTGACTATCAGCTCTGGCTATGACTTCAAAGGGACCAAGATACTTTTTGGAAAGCTTCTTCATCAGCCGAGTAGTATGGAAGATTTGAGCTTTGACAAAGGTGGAGGAACCAACTGCAAAATCAGGAGCAGGGAGTCGCCGGGCATCAGCCAATATTTGATACTGAGATTGAGCAACTGATTTGCTCTTTCAGGGTTTCATGAAGTTGGCCTAAGTCAACAGAAAACTCATGGGCTCAGGAGGAATTGAGGTCTCATTTGGGGTGAATTGTGAGGTTCCCATGATGTCCCTTATTGTAATTAAGAGTGTTCTTTGAGGTGGGGGTGAGTTCTACATGAAGGGGGATGTATCTAGGATCTGATGTGATTCTAATATGCATTTGTATGCTGTGTGATGGACGAGTATCTGCCTAGGAGTCCTGAGATAGCCTACACGGCCCTTTAGTGCGTGTTCCAGGAGGTCGGCTCTGATAACTGTGTGATTCGTAAATTCAATAACAAACTTGTTATTGACCCTGTGTACTAAAGAAAACGTGAGACACTTCTTAAGATAACTGATGACTTCTCTGAATATTTTCAGGTCTCAAACAACAAGGCTTTGACAGGAAACATGATATTGATGTAAGCGAAGCGCCGGTGATGACAAGGAGCGATTATTGCTTTTAGAGGGCAAGAAGGACTGTCTTTTTACTATCTACTAGAGCAGTTCTTATACAAAGTTGCGATACTAATGGTTTGTAAGTATAAAAGGAAATAAAAACATTCTGGGATAGACACGTTGGGTCTCCATGCTATATGTATCGCTGCGTCGCCTATTCTGCTGTCCGTTTCTGATCGGTAGTATTCGAAAATACTTGGGGGTTCTTTTTGATGTGTGTCTTTGAGTTTCTAATGGTCCCGTTGGCCCCTGTATGTCTCTATCAGTTTCAAAGTGCCCGCCGATGACCGTGCCTGCATATATGCGCCCCTTTTGCCTCTGTTCCTGCTCCTAAGTCCTCCGGTCTTCTTCCATACTGTTTCCATATCTTCTATCTCTTATTCCCGCCGCGACCGCAGTCTGATCCTCTCGTGGTAGGCCCTGTAGCTCCTTCCCATCCTTTGCATCCCTTAGCCGCCCAAGTGCTTCCTTGTCCTGGAACCAAAGTGCCATGGCCGCGTGGTATCTAAAACGATCTGTAAGTGTCAGGAATAGAGCTATCTATGTAATTATTTTGGGGAATGATAGCTATGATTATTTATCTGTGTTCTGGGCGCATATATGTGTGAAAGGAGTCTGTGTTCTCTTTGTACATCTATTTTATCTACTTCTGCCTTATGTGTTACATATGGGATGTGGGAATGAATGCTTTATAACACTTATTAGCAAAGAAGGGAGAGATGCCAGTAGTAGCATTTGGGGCATTATTGTAAGCAAATTCAGCTAGTGGTAACAGTTCAGACCAGTTGTTCTGTTGATAGTTGCAGTAGACTTGAAGATATTATTCTAGGGTTTAATTTACGCATTCAGTTTGACCATCGGCTTTGGGATGGTAACCCAAGGTGAAGTGTAAGTGCATGTCAAGGGCTTTACCAAGTGACCTGAAGAAGTGAGAAACAAATTCACTTCCTCAGTCAGATGTTATGTGACTCAGTACACTATGTTTCAAAAAGACATGAAGCCCAAACAATTTCACTAGTTTGGCTGAGGTAATCATGTCAACCATAGGAATGAGAATACTTTGTTTAGTGAGTCTGCAGACTATTACCAGAATAGAAGTGAATCCCAAGGATGGAGGGAGTTGTTCGATGAAATCCATTGAAATAGAATTCCAGGTTCTCTCAGGGATTGGTAGTTGCTTCAGAAAGCCATAAGGTTTGTGTCACTGTGATTTGGAATGCATGCATGCAGTGTAAGACTTGCAGAAATTGATGACTGAGGTTCAAAGGCCTGGCCAAGTGTATTCTCGATGAATTAAAGCTAAATTCGTGTTCTGACTAAAGTGACCCAAGAGTACAGGATCATGTTTAGACTGAAGTACTTGTAATCTGAGGTTGTTAGTTTCAGGTACATATATTCAGTTGTCCAGCCAAAGAAATCCATCTTCTGTTTGCATCCATCTTGGGTTGTTAGATCCTAGGTTCCCTCCAACAAATCTCTGTCCTAGCGCCCATTTATCATTCATCTCTGTGCTCCTCCAGATCGATCTCAGCCCTCTAGACAGATCTCAATCCTCCACTGGACTCCACGCCATGGACCACCCCCATGTGACCTCCACATACTCCACACTCTGTCTCCATCTTTTCTCCCATGTCATCAGTCTGATACACGGACCTCCATGTCACTCCTTCTATTATCTTCTACATCATCTTCTAGTATGTTCCATAGTTCCACATGACTCCATATCTTGTTTAGCACCCCTGTATCCTAGTATAGTAACTCCTCCACATTCGGACGACCCTGCTCCATATTAATCTCACGCTCCGAATGTATTTAAACCTCCATGCATTCGTAGCTAGTTCTCTAGTTCGAATATCAATTTAGTCTTACCTTGCTACCTCCATTCTCACTCCACAACCTCCGCTCTGCAACTCCATAAATACAAGGACAAGACAATGCAAGAGGGTGCAACACATAAGTTGAAGCCAAGTTTTCTCGACTCCATACCCTGGCTCAAAATCGATCGTTCAACCACTCCGGACCTCCCAGACAATACATCTCTGACTCTGGACTTAACATGGGTTCAGCTTTGGGTCCAGACCAAGATATTGCGATGCTATGGGATCTGTGGGAAGTGCAGATAGGATGTCAGAATGAAGTGTCTCAGAGTCCATGATAATGCTTGCTCAAAGAGTCAGAATGATGAGTTGAGTCACGCAAAGTGATTCTATGAGTTGCAAGGATGTGAAGATTGGCCAAAGGTTTTGCAGATTTTGGGTTCTGTAGTTGCTACCTCCCTCTTTTAGGTAGTCATCCCATCATCTAGTTAAAGCATCAGGCTTAGTGCTGAGTTTCCTAGGATGAAAACAAATCGTGAGGTTGAATTGAGATAGGTATTCAGACCAATGTATTTGGACCAATGAGCCTGCCAATGGGTCAACACTTTAGTGGTAGAAAAACACTTAAGGTTTTTATGGTCAGTGTTAGATCCTAGGTTCCCTCTGATAAATATCCATCCTTAGTGCCCATTTATCATTCATCTCTGCACCCCTCTGGATCGATCCCAGCCCTCTAGACAGATATTGATCCTCTGTCATACCCCGTGCCATGGACAACCTCCACGTGACCTCCACATACTCCATACTCCATCTCCATCTTTTCTCCCACATCATCAGTCTGATACACAGACCTCCACATCACTCCTTCTATTACCTTCCACATCATCTTCTAGTATGTTCTATAGTTCCACATGACTCCATCTCTCATTTAGCACCCCTGCATCCTAGTATAGTAACTCCTCCACATTCAGATGCCCCTGTTCCATATTAATCTCACTCCGAATGTATTTAAACCTCCATGTATTTGTAGCTAGTTCCCTAGTTTGAATATCAAATTAGTCTTACCTTACTACCTCCGTTCTCACTCTGAAAACTCCACTCCACAACTCCATAAATCCAATGACAAGATGATGCAAGAGGGAGCAACACATAAGTTGAAGCCAACTCCTCTCAGCTCCACACCTCGGCTCAAAATTGACCATTCGACCACTCTGGACCTCCTAGACAAGATGTCTTTGACTCTGGACTTAACAGTATATTTGAACTCTCACTCTTTGTTGTCTATGAAACATAGCACTTGAAGCAATTTACAAGCTGGTACTCTTGGAACCATTTCAGAAGCATCCATACGCCATGTACCTAATGTCCCAGCCATGCTCCCGAGTACTCATTTACCCCTAACTCCACTCATTCCTGAAAACCCCATACAAGCACCCTATCTGAACATGCCCAATCCCCCCAACACACCCTCTGATAACAACCTTCCGCAATCTCTGTCCACTCTGTTCCTGGCCCCAAATCCTCCAAGAGCATTGTCATCAAACTCAAATGATGTCCCCAACCTTGCTGAGGCCATCACCATACTGGTCAATAACCTGTCATCACCAAAGAAGTCCTCACCATGGACCAAAGTCCATGAACCGGACATCTTTGATGGCTCCAACAGTTGTAAACTCCAGCCATTTCTGGTTCAATGTAATTTAAACTTTCGTGACCATGCTGATGCTTTTTCCTCCGACAGTGCAAAGGTCATCTATGTACTGTCCTACCTAAAAGGAACCACATTAGATGGTTCAAACCAGCCCTTTCCTCCAACGTCAACCCCTTGTGGATAGATGATTACTCCAAATTTGTGTCAGAGTTGAAAGACAACTTTGGACCACATGACCCTGTTGGCAAAGCAGAAGCTGACCTCAAAACTCTCCGCATGCATGACAACCAACGAGTCACCAAATACCTGGTTGAGTTCAACCGCCTCACAGCACACATCCATTGGGGAGACACCGCACTCCATTGCCAGTTCTACAACAGACTTCTGGCACAGATCAAGGATGAAGTGGCCCATGTTGGTAAACCCAGCACATTGCATGAACTTCAATCCCTCACCCAGTCCATCGATGCCCACTACTGGGAAAGACGCTCCAAAGTCGCTTGAGAGAACGACTTGAACAAAACCTCAGACCGCCACCAAGACAAGGGCAAAAACCCCACCATGCCGTCAATGAATTCTAACGACAACAAGAAGATGTCAAACAACAACAATGGCAACAAATCTGGAAACTCCACCCCCAATAACATCAACACCTTGAACTCCACCAAGAAGAATCTGGACCTAGCATCAAAACTAGGAAAAGATGGTAAACTGACTCAACAGGAGCAACAACGCCGCTTTGAGCAGAACCTCTGTCTCTTCTGTGGCAGAACAGGTCACATAGCCAAGGAATGTCCAAAATCAACTTCCTCCACTGCAAAAGGATGAGCCACTTCCATGATGGATAGCAAATCATCTAACAAAAAGAACTCTGACGCAAAGCATGTGATGGAGTCAAAACAACTAAGCAGTCCTCTGACTCTGGCACCAGCTGAGGGCTGCATTGATCCCCATGGTGCAATAATGTAATTACATCTCAACACGTCCGCTCTTTCCAGTCCAAACTCCTTGACTATATATCTGACCTCTGAATTAATTCCTGATAAAACCATCAGTACACTCATTGATTCTGGATCAACTCATTGTTTCCTAGATTCCGTTTTTGCATCTAATCACCAACTCCATACCCCACGATATTACCCCAATTCCACTCCAGCTGTTTGACAGATTGACCAATTCAGTCATCTGCAAGGCTATTAACCTCCAAGTTCACTTCCCAAAGGGGGAGGAACGCTGCATTACATTTTTCGTGACTCTGCTGGACTCCAGCTGTTCCACAGTTCTTGGACACAACTGGCTCACCTGCTACAATCCATTGATTGACTGGGCTTTGAGCAGTATTACATTCAGTTCGCCATCTCCAGCTGAGTCTATGGTCCCACCTAATCCAGCAACATCAGTCCCATGCTCATCTGACTCTCCATCTCTGTCTCCGCTCATTGCTCCCAAAATTGCATTGGTGAATGCAGTAGCATTTGCCCACATCTCCAAAATGGATGGTATGCAAACCTTCCAACTACTGATCACAGCATCTGACAAGTTAGACTTGAACAATGCTCCGGTCAATATAACTGGTGTTCCGGAAGAATATCACGACTTCATGGACATCTTCAGTAAGGCCAAAGCCAACACAGTGGCTCTGCACAGGCTGTATGACCTTAAGATTGAACTTAAAGAAGGCACATCTCCTCCCTTCAGTCCAATCTATTCTCTCTCTCAGAGTGAACTAAAAACACTTCTAGAATTTCTAGATGAACATGTCTCCATGGGTTTCATCCACCCCTCCAGGTCTCCCAGAGGAGCTCCAGGCCTATTCACCCAGAAAAAGGACAGCTCTCTCTGACTCTGCATTGACTTTAGAGGGCTCAACAAAATCACGAAAAAGGACCGTTATCTGCTCCCCAGGGTTATGGACCTCCTCGATAGTCCATGTAAGGCCCAGATATTCACCAAAATTGACCTCCAACACACTTACCACCTCATTCGAATCCGTGAAGGTGACAAATGGAAAACTGCCTTCAGAACCAGATATGGATCCTTGGAATGGTGGGTAATGCCCTTTGGACTCACCAATTCCCCTGTAGCATTTCAATGCTTCATGAACGATGTTTTCTCTGACCTCCTCAATATCTCCATCCTTATTTACTTGGATGACATCCTTGTATACTCTGACAACCTAGACCAACACAGAGGACACATTCGAGACATACTCCAGTGACTCCGGTTAAACCACCTATATGCGCACACAGACAAGTGCTTCTTCCATGTCGACACCATCAAATATCTCAGATATATCCTCTCACCCAATGGCCTCACCATGGCCGACAACAAGGTCAAAGTCATTCAGGAATGGCCTGAACCACGAAAAGTCAAAGATGTGCAATCCTTCCTTGGATTTGCAAACTTCTATCACCATTTCATATTCAACTATTCCAATCTTACCATTCCGCTAACTCATTTGACCCACAAGGATACTCTGTGGGTTTTTACAGACGCATGCCAGAGTTCGTTCAAAACCTGGAATATTTTTCCACAACCAAACTCCTTACTTAACGTCAAGTCCGTTGGTCTGAATACCTTTCTCAATTCAACCTCCTTATCCGTTTCCATCCTGGACAACTCGGAGGTAAGCATGACACTCTGACAAGATGATGGGACATTTACTCTAAAGAGGGAGGAAGTGACTATGCGACCCTCAATCTGCACAACTTGCATCCAGTATTCACCTCCAAACAACTCATCTCCTCACTCTGCACCACATCCTTGTGCTTCCTGGTATTCCATGCCGCCATGATCATGGACATTGACAGGTTTCACCTGGACATTAAAAGTGCTCTCCACTCCAACTGCATCATCTCCGTCCACCTCGACAATCCCACAGGATGTTGGTCCATAGACTCCAAAGGATTCCTCCTCTTGGACAAACACATGTATGTCCCAGATGTTGGTGACCTTCAACTCTGTGTACTACAAGACAAACACGATCATCCTATATCTGGACACTTCAGATGGAACCACATGCTCAGACTCATCTGTAGAGATTACATTTGGCCTGAGCTCCGTAACTCCATTAAGTCCTATATTAAGTCTTGTACTATTTGCATGTGCTCTAAGTCACAGAGACACCACCTCTATGGACAACTCAAACAACTCCCTATCCCTGAACGTCCTTGGAACTCCATCTCCATGGACTTTATAGAAAAAATTCCGCCATCCTCTGGACATGACACCATCCTTGTCATCGTCGACAGACTCACCAAGCAACCATCTTCATCCCCACCGTCAATACGATCAATGCTCCAGTACTTGCAAAATTCTTCATACTCCACATGTTCTCCAAACACAGAGTTCCGTCCCATGTTACCTCTGACTGTGGTACAGAATTCGTCTCCTTCTTTCGATCCCTTGGAAAGGCTCTCAACATGAAGCTCCACTTTACCTCTGGATACCACCATGAAGGCAATGGACAAACCGAATGGATGAACCAGACGTTGGAGCAATACCTTTGAGTCTATTTCAACTACCAACAGGACAATTGGTCAGACCTCCTTCCCATCACGGAATTCATATACAACAATGCTCTGAATGCCACCACCAGCATCTTGCCCTTCTTTGCCAACAAGGGTTATCACCCCAACATCACCCTACACCTCAAACAAGACCTCGCCTCCACAAGAGCATGAGACTTTGCAGTGGACTTAGACAAACTCAACCAAGAACTCCACAAAACTATTGCTGATGCCCAACAATGGTACTCCACATCTGTGGACCACTGCTGGACTCCACCTCTGGAGTTCAAGATTGGTGACAAAGTCTTTGTCAAATCAGATAATATTTGTACTACTAGACCTTCCAAAAAACTATCTGAAAAGTATCTAGGTCCTTTTGAGATCATTGCTTAAGTTGGCTCCATCTCCTTCACCCTCCAGCTTCCAGACAACATGCGTGCGATACACCCCATCTTCCATGTCTCTATGCTGGAACCATCCATGCCCAACAACTTCCCTAATTGAGTCACTCCACCTCAACCCCCTGTCATTATTGATGGTGAACCCGAGTATGAAATCTCTGAAGTCCTCGACTCCAAGGTTGACAGATGCCACGCTTGTCCCTTACTATACTTGGTCAAGTGATCCAGATACGAGGGCATGGAGGATGAAACCTCCTGGCTCCCCACATCTACACTTAGTAACATGTCTGAAGTTGTCTCAGATTTTCACAAGTCCTATCATAACAAGCCAGGACCTTGGCCCTTTACTTAACACTCAACTTAGATTTTTCAAGTTCAAAAAAATATATTATTACATTAATTTATCCATCATTGAAGAAGTCCATTCCTTGACCCAAGTCTGACCCCTGCAGCTCTCTAAATAAATCATCTGGAACCACCAGCTCTGGCTCCAGGTTTTCCTGTGGTCCCGCCTCCGGATTCCCCTCCACTCTGTCACCATACTCCCATTGCATTGCCTCATCCTTATGGTCATTTAGCCACTGGAACTCCATGGTGATTTTTGTAACCCCCACTGCTAATGTCCATATTAACAGACCCATCTCCTCCATCAGGAGTCAACTCCAGGCCAGAGTGACACCTCCACCTTCTGCCTCTTGTGCCACTGTCAAAGTACGATCTACTGAGCCTCGGCTCTCTTGGCCGCAACGACCAAGGTCCTTCATTAGTCCCTGACTTACAAGTCTTAGGATCATGTTCAGCTCGGTTCAGTTATATTCTACTTTACTCCATTTTATCTTCACTCATTCGCTTTGCTTTGGTACCCTTCGGTACATGTACAGGCACGTATGCCTGCCTTTATTCTTTCTAGCACCTTCGCTCCACATATCCTCATCCTAGTTTCCATGTCTAATGCAACCCTGTTGCATACCTTAATCGTTTCTCTTTTCCTATATAAGTTACCTATTATCTGTATATATTCTTCATTCAGATAATCAACCTAGTTAGACATATGTCCTCTAGTTCTTAAGTCTCTTCGTCCACTGCTCGGTTTCGACAACCTCAGTCACTAACCGAGCCCTGCCCAAAATATAGTGGCTCGGCAGATAGATAGGCGCAATGCACGAACGTTGAAGCCAACGCCATGTCAGTCTTTGGCTCATTGGACCAAGCCAAACCACCCAAACCAAGGACGTGTTGTGCACGCACTTAACAGCCGCAAGGCCTCCAGCTCCTCAGACTCCACCCGCACCTTCTGCTTCCCATGTGATACACCAGAGCCACTCGCTCTAGGTCCCTCTCCCATCTCCCCTGCTGTTTTCAAATCCTCTGGGTCCACAACCACATCCGTCATTGGAATGCACTTGATCTTGCACTCCATGCAGTGGGAGCAAGACATGCCCCTTCCCATGGATGGCCACTCACACTCTCCCCCACACCTCTGGCACTCCTTGCACTTCACATGGATCTCTGGTCCCATGACCTGGTATGCATCAGGATCATTCAAGATGTACGACAGATGGGTGGCCTCAAAGAGCCCAACACCCACCTGCTGACCCACCTCCCTCACATCTCTAGCCTGCTTGTTGAGCCAGGTGTTGTGGGCATTGCACGGCGTCGCCTGCTCCTGCTGACGCTGCTTCTTCTGCTCATCTGCCAGGAATAACTCCTGACACTGCTTCTGCTCCACCTCCTTGGCTTCATGGAGCTCCCTCACCCGGAGTTCCTCTGGGGAGACAACCTCTGTACTAGTGTTTTGGTCCCCAACTGGACCACTAGCCTCTGCTAGGCATACAGCCTCATGGGCTGCCCACTCCTCTGCCTTGCATTTTTCTAGGCGTACCCTCTCCACCTCCTGCCACACCTTCCGCTCCTCCTCTGCTTTTTTCAGGCGCTCTGCCTCCTCCCGCACCTTTTGCTCCTCCTCTGCTTTCCTCAAGAGTTCCACCTCTTCCTCCACTTTCCTTAGGTGTTCAGCCTCCACCTCCACCACCTTTTTCACCACCCCCTCATTGTACTGCTCTGTGAGCACACAGATTTGTGCGGCAATGTCTTCTAGGTTGCTCATGGTAGGCTTGGGTGACAAGCGTACTTGAACAAATCCAGAAATGCTACGTCCTTATATGTTATAAAACATTTATTCCCACATCCCATATGTAACACATAAGACAAAAGTAGATAAAATAGATACCCAAAGAGAACATGGATTCCTTTCACATGTATATGCACCCAGAACACAGATAGATAATCATAGCTACCATTCCCCAAAAGAATTACATAGATAGCTCCATTCCTGACACTTACAGATTGTTTTAGATACCACACGGCCATGGCACTTTGGTTCTGGGACAAGGAAGCGCCCGGGCGGCTAAGGAGCGGAAAGGATGGAAAAGAGTTACAGGGCCTACCACAAAAGGATCGGACTGTGGTCGCAGCGGGAATAAGAGATGGAAGATATGAAAACAGTATGGAAAAGGGCCAGAGGACTTAGGAGTAGGAACAGAAGTAAAAGGGGCGCTGTCAGCAACAACAAGAGCTTCAATACTTGGGAGCGGAAGAGGGAAATGAGCAATGATACTTGTCAGTGTATTGACCAGCTCAAGA
>QFEC01004678.1:0-13712 GCA_003316585.1 Gomphus bonarii
GGTTCAGGTTTAGGTCCAGGAGAGGAGAGTGTGGAAAAGGATGGAGAAGGGGAGAAAGAGAAGGATGATGAGGAAGCAGAAAAAGAAAAGGAAGATGAGGAAACAATGAGGGAGTAGATATAGAATGTATAATTTTTTTTTGTATAAATTTTGTTTGAAATTTAAGTGAACCAAGATGAGATATAGACAGTAAGAGAACTAAGAAAAGGTGTGAAAAAGACAAGTGAGACAGGCCAAGGTTTGGGTAAGTCTCAGCTCAGGTGAATGTAACTTAGTAAAAAAATGAAAAAGACTGATAGGGATATGGGGTATACAGAGCAGAGATTGTAGTTTAGAAAAACTTGTACATAGAATGACCATAGATAGCTAAGAAAATAGACCATGAGTAAAACAAATAAAAGGAAATCTGAATCATGTCAAGGGGACCATGGTCCTGGCTTAGCAGGGTAGGCAGAGTGAAATTCAGCAACAATCTTGGGCGCATGACTGAGTTTGGTAGCAAGCATCCCAGATGTTTCTTCATCGGTGCCTTCATAACCAGCCCATTGGATCAGGTATAGGAGGTTACAGGGTCTTTGGCGTCAGTCTACCTTTGAGTCAAGAATTTTGGCTATCTCATACTCAATCTTGCCATCGATTTTGACAGGCAGAGGAGGGTCCTGAACTCAGTTCAGTATAACATTAGGAGTAGCAGGTTCAAGCATTGAGACGTGGAAGACCGGGTGTACTGCCCACATGTTGTCAGGCAACCAAAGAGTGTAGGAGTGACTACCAGCTCTGGCTATGACTTCAAAGGGACTGAGATACTTTTTGGCAAGCTTCTTCATCGGCTGAGTAGTTTGGAAGAATTCAGCTTTGACTAAAGCAGAAGAACCAATCATGAATTTGGGAGCAGGGAGTTGCTGAGCATCAGCTGATATCTGATACTGAGATTGAGCGTGACTGATTTGCTCTTTCAGGGCTTCATGAAGTTGGCCTAAATCAACAGTGAACTCATGAGCTTGGGAGGAAGTGAGGTCTCGTTCAGGGTGAACTGTGAGGTTCAGGTGATGTCCCTTATTAGCAAACAAGGGAGAGATGCCAGTAGTAGTGTTCAGGGAATTATTATAAGCGAATTCAGCTAGTGGTAACAGTTTGGACCAGTTGTCCTGTTGATAGTTTCAGTAGACTCATAGATATTGTTCCAGGGTTTGATTTACACGTTTGGTTTGACTGTCAGCTTTGGGATGGTAACCCGAGGTGAAGTGTAAGCACATGTCAAGGGCTTTACCAAGTGACCTGAAGAAGTGAGAAATAAATTCACTTCCTTGGTCAGATGTTACGTGACTTGATATACCATGCTTCAAAAAGACATGAAGCATGAACAGTTTTACTAGTTTGGCTGAGGTAATCATGTCAACCATAGGAATGAAAATACTTTGTTTAGTGAGTCTGCAGACTATTACCAGAATAGAAGTAAATCCCGAGGATGGAGGGAGTTGTTCGATGAAATCTATTGAAATAGAATTCCAGGGTCTCTCAGGGATTGGTAGTTGCTTCAGAAAGCCATAGGATTTGTGTCACTGTGATTTGGAACACATACATGTGGTGCATGACTTGCAGAAATTGACAACCAAAATTCATAGGCCTGGCCAAGTGTATTCTTGGCAAATTAGAGCCAACATCTTGATTTGACCAAAGTGACCCAAGAGTACATGATCATGTTTATATTAAGTACTCGTAGTCTGAGATTGTTAGTTTTGGGTACATATATGCGGTTGTCCAGTCAAAGAAATCCATATTCCATTTGCATCCACCTTGGGTTCAGTTTCAGGTCTGGACCGAGATGTTGCATTGCTATAGGATCTGTGGGAAGTGCAGATAGGATATTGGAATGAAGTGTCTCAGAGTCCATGATAATGCTTGCTCAAAGAGCTGGAATGATGAGTTGAGTCATGCGAAGTGATTCTATGAGTTGTGAGGATGTGAAAATTGGCTGAAGGTTTTGCGGTTGATTGTTCCATAGTCGCTACCTCCCTCTTTCAGGTAGACATCCCATTGTCTAGTTAAAGTGTCAGGCTTAGTACCAAGCTTACCAGGATGGAAATGTATTGTGAGGTTGAATTGAGATAGATATTCAGACCAACGAGCCTGCCAATGGGTCAACACTTTAGTGGGAGAAAAATACTCAAGGTTTTTATGATCAGTAATGATGTCTACTAGTTCAGCTGAGCCTTCCAGATAGTGTCACCAGCGTTTGAAAGCCTCGAAGATTGCTAACAACTCTATATTGTGCACATCGTAATTGAGTTCCAGACCTGAAAAAGTTTGGGAGTGAAAGGCTACTGGATGAATTTCACCTTCAGAATTTATGATGGAAAGAATAGCTGCAAGAGCATAATCAGAAGCATCGGTCTCCACGACTATAGTTCAGTCAGGTTCCTAATGCATAAGGATGGATGCTAAGGTAAAGGCAGCCTTGAGGAAGTTGAAAGACTTTTGACAGTCTTCAGTCCATGCCCAGGGTGTGCCCTTATGAGTTAGGTGAGTGAGGGGTATGGTGATGGTCAAGTAATTGAAAATAAAATGATGGTAAAAGTTAGCGAAGCCAAGGAAGGACTGAACGTCTTTGACTTTTCTCGGTTCAGGCCATTTGCGAATTGTTTTGACTTTTTCTTCAGCCATGGTGAGTCCATCAGTTCAGAGAATGTAGCTGAGGAGTTCAACCAAATCTTTGTGCCATTCACATTTGCTAGCTTTAGCATATAAGCCATGTTTTCTAAGTCATTGTAATAATTCATGGATGTGTTCTAAGTGCTGTTTGATAGTGTCAGAATAGACCAATATATCATCAATAGATGTGACTGTGCAATGATCTAATAGGTCACCGAGGATGTCATTCATAAACATTTGAAAAGCCACAGGGGCATTGGACAAGCTGAAATGCATGACCAACCATTCATATGACCCATAGCAAGTCTTGAATGCTGTTTTCCACTCATCACCTTCAGAAATTGCATGCCAAAGATCAATTTTGGAATAGATTCAAGCCTTGCGAGGAGCATCCAAAAGGTCTGAAATGAGGGGTAGCGATCTTTCTTTGTTACTTTGTTAAGTGCCCAGAAGTCAACACATAGCCAAAGTGAGCCATCTTCTTTATGGACAAACAAGATTGGTGCACCATATGAAGATGTAGAGGACTGGATAAATCCCATATTCAGATGTTCATCTAAAAACATGCGGAGAGCTTCTAGTTCTGATTTTGACAGGGAATACAGAGGTGGATGAGGCATCTTGGCACCATCTTCCAGGGTGATCTTGAGATTGTAAGGTCGATGTGGTCCTAGAGTCTCAGCTTTTGCTTTGCTGAAGACATCCATGAAGTCATGATATTCTTCCAGGAAGTTTTCTAGGTTGACCAAGACGGATGGAGCAGAGGAGACCTTAGCTGACTGAGCCGAAGTAGCATCAATGGCTGAGAGGTCAAGCCAAAAAACTTGCGAACCTTCTAGCTTGCATGCACGCACAAATGCAGCTGCATTAACTAAGGCTATATGCAGAGATTCCAGCTTTCAGGTGGATCCAGACTCAGGCAAGGGTGAGACAGCAGGAGCTGGTGAGGCTGAGGCCATCGGGACGTTCATAGACTCCATAGAGGCAGTTTGGAATTTAATACTGCCCAGTACCCAGTCAATCAACAGATTGTATTGGGTGAGCCAGTTGTGTCCAAGAACTACCGAAACGGATGTATCTAATGATGTGACATAAAATTCTATGGAATGTGTGTGTCCTGAGGGGAAGCAAATAGGTATTTCTACTAATTCGGTAATGACTGAGTTTGTACTACCATCAAATAATTTCAGAGGAATGGGAGGGATAGAACAAGTGGGTATACTATGATTTTGGACAAAAGTAGATTCTATAACACTATGAGTGGAACCTGAATCAATCAAGCATTTGAATGGGGTATCAGAAGAACTAGGAACAGAATCGGAAGACAAGTAAACTATTAAAGAGTTCGGATTAAATAAAGCAGAAGCATTGAGCTTAGCCTCACTACTAGCACCAGCTGAGTCAATGCAACTCTTGGGGTGCTCAGAGGCCAAAGAGTCGCAGACTATTTTTTTGGCTCAGTTGCCTTAGCCAAACTTTCAGCTTTGGTGTCTGAGGCAGTAGCCACCTTGGTGGTTGAAGGAGTAGTCGTTGCTCATGCCTTAGTAGATTTTTGGCAGTCTGCGACTTTGTGACTGTCAGTACCATACAGGAGACAAAGATTATTGTTGATGTGTTGCTGGCATTCCTTGGGAACGAGCTTGCCGTCCTTACCGAGCTTGTTTGCATACTCAGGTGGGTTTGGCTTGGATGTAGAATTGTTCTTGCCCTTGCCCTTAGGTTTTTTCAGTGTGAGAAGCATGTCAATGTTAGTTAGCTTGGGCTTCTCTGACTTTCCTTCTTTTTTTGGCTTGGCAGGACCCTCTTGGGCATGCTCTGCCTTTCTCTCCCAGTGTCTCACATTGATCCATTGAATGACATTTTGCAGCTGGTCAAGGGTTTGAGGCTTGTCGAAATAGACCAAGCCATCCTTGATTCACTTCGGTAAGGCTGTATAGGCCTTCTGAAGCAGGGTGTTGTTGTTGTAGTTGACAAATGTGGCAAGTGGGTAGAATTCCATGAAGAACCAAGTGGCCTTGTGGTTTTCATGCATAGTTAATTTTTCAAGAGCAATCTCAGCTTCGGCTTGTTCATCCCAGGAACTGAAGTTGATTTGTAACTCATTGGGAGAGCCATCTAAGTTGGTGGCCCATCTCAGTTTGGTTCTGGGATTGCCGGTGAGATATGGCTTGAAGCATTCCAGCATGGTCCCTTTGAGGTAGGAGATCATGTAATTGACCTTCTGCCTATTGTCAGTAAAGGATTTGGGTTGCATCTGGAAATTCATGTTACACATAAAGATGAAGCTTTTGAGCTTCTTTGGGTCAGTGTAAGGGCAACCGCACTGGGGTGCTGATACTACATCTGCTGGGAGGTCAGACAGCAGGACACTACCCAGCCCTGCTGCTACCCTGGGCCTGACTCAGGGACTCTAACCCCAAGCCTACCCACAGAATCAGTCAAGCACCTTAGGTGAGGGAGATCCTAAGTAAGTCTATAAAATCATAGTACCTATGAAATACATACCTTAGGTGAGGGAGATCCTAGAGAAAAGGTTGGGGATCTCCCCTACCTAAGTGAGTACTATATAGCATAACCATGACATGATTTATCATGTTGCAGTGGGAAGATGAAAGGGATGTCATAACAAAGAAAGGAATATGAATGGGGAGTATGCTAGTCATAGAAGATATTAAAGAGAATTAAAAGAATAAAAGAAAAGAGGAAAGAGGAAGGGGACCTAGGGGTCATCCCCTGACAGTTGGCCCCATCAAACAGGTCTGGTTCCCAAATTTGGGTGGTCTGACCATCTTGGTGTTGCTGCTGGGCAGTCCTACCAAGCTCCAAGATTGCATCAAGGAGGTCCTGATTGTTTGCGGGTTGAGGGGCACCTCTGGCAGGAGAAGCAGCCCTTGGAGGAGGAGTGAACTGCAGAATGGGAGGATCGTCTGGTTTGGGGGCCTCAGGAGGCCTGACTGAGTCATGTTCACTCCTATCTGGGTTGTTATCATATTTGCCATCGCCTTGTTGCTCATACAGTTCATCATTGATAACCTCTTTGATTTAAGCAGATCGTGAGGGGGAACTGAGAGAATGGAGCGAGCAGGGCAAAGTGTTATGACCAAAGTGGAGAGGTGGGGTAAAGGACATCCCACACGCTCTTTGCTGTAGGACTGTAGGGGTGAGCTGACTATGTTTGGCTCAGGCAATAGCTCTAGTACAAGGAGGCATATTGTTTGAGGAGCAAATGACAGGAAGATGATTGGTTCAGATTATACTGTTAAGTGCCCGCACACATGCTCTCAGTTTGGGTGGTTCAGCTCAGTCCAATGAGCTGAAGTTTGGATGTGGCATCAGCTTCAACATTCTTGCATTGTGCCAATCCTCCTGCCCATGCCACTGGATTTTGGACAGATGCTTGGTAGGGTTCCAAGATGCTTGGTACCAAATGGTTGGACTACTAACTTAGGTACTGGTAGTGTATGTCTAACTTGGTTGATAATCTGAATGGAGAATACATACATGAGGACTAATTACTTATATAAAAAATGGGATGCTATAAGATATGCAACAATGCTACACAAGGCATGGAAACAAGAATGTAAAGTATTTAAGTAAGAATAGTAATATATGAAAAGCAGGCATACATGCCCGTACATGTACTGAAGGTAACTGAAGTGAAGCAAGCAAGTAATGAAGAATATAGTAAAGTGTGATGTTCCAAACCGAGCCAAGCTGAACCAAATAGTACTTGTAAGACTTGGAAGTCTGTAGCTTGTAATACAGTAGGTTGGGCTTCGGTCAGTACAACTGAAGGAACCAAGGCTTGGTAGATCATACTTTGACACCATGTTTGGAAGCTCCATGGACTACCAGAAGAAGTCATCAGTGACCATGGCACCCAATTCATCTCCCAGTTCATGTGAGGATTAAACAAGCTCCTAGATATCAAGGTTGCTGCCTCCACAGTCTACCACCCACAATCTGATGGCCAAACTGAAAGGGTCAACCAGGAGATTGAGCAATACCTCCAACTCTTTGTCAACCAGCATCAACATTATTATAAGTAAAGGGAAAGGAATATCTCTGAAATATGGGTATATAGATAAAAACACAAAAATTAGATATAACATTGTAACTAGCACTAAAACAGCAGGTATATGCACAGAATGTCAAATATATTAACTATACAAAGATACTCCAAAAAGAATTACATCATTAGCTACATTCCCCATTGTTCCACAATTATTTTACCTATATTCTGGACACGAGACTTGGTTCCTGGCACTTTAGCGCCCTGGTGGCTAAATGATTGGAAGGTACAGAATGGAGATAGGGAATGGTACAGGGACATAGGGAATACCGGACAGAGCAGGAATTTGTTGGAAGGACTGTAAGAATGGAACAGAAAAGGTCTGAGACAGACAGGAGCCTGGGGAGAGCCTAAATGACCACATATATGCTACCACCAGAAGTCACCAATCACTTTGGATTTCTCACAGCATGCTACTCATATAGTGTAGCATGAGGGACAAAATAGAATTAAAGATAGAAGGTCTAAGACCAATTTGCAATAGTTTTTCTTATTTCCAATAGCCTGGCTATAGTATAGGCAACTCCCCAACTTCATACAGAGTGGAAATCCACCGCTTCTGAGCAGATATGGTCACATTTCCTTTTTCTCTTGGTTACTAGTTAGGGATCTATCAAGTACTACAAGTCTCACAAGTAGTAATATAGCAAACAATTGTCTATTAATTGTTTACTCCTTGTTCTGTGTAGCACTTCACTCACAATCCCAATTTGGAAACATTGCTCAGACTCATTGTTCAAGTTCTGGATATCATCCAGATAGGTTCTACATATATAGTACTGTTTACTCACAATGTTTGGAACACCAGAGACTGTTCCTTGAATTTCTATTGAATTTACAGTGTTACCAGAAATCCATACCAAGCTCTTGATACCGGCACTAAAGTGCCAGATTGACCAGAAAGCCTCTGGAACTCTTGTTGCCAGAACAACAAGGAACTTCAAGAATAAAAATCATTTTAAATAGTTCTAGTAGTGAATGATCACCCTGAGTCATCTATCCCTGCACCTTTACACACCTTAACAAAGATGACTAGTTAGATTGGATTTCTCTTGCTGAGTTTGCATACAACAATCGAATTCACTCTGCGATGCAGACTACTCCCTTCATACTTGACAGTGGTCAACATTTAAGACTTGGACTAGAACCAACCTGAGAAACCCAATTGGAAGCACTGGATGAATTCACCACTCACATGGAAAAGGTCACTAACAAAGCTCACTCTGCCCTGTCAAAGGCTGCAGATGACATGACATGGTTCTATGACCTACACTGCCAGGCTGCTCTCACATACAAGATCGGTGATAAGGTCTGGCTAAATGCACAAAACATTACCATCACTCACCCAATGAAGAAGTTGGATCATAAATGGTTGGGTCCTTATGCAGTGAACAAGGTTGTATCATGGAATGCTTATGGCCTCCAACTCCCACCATCTTTTGGTCACACCCATCCTGTCTTCTCTGTCAACCTCCTACACCCCTACCAAGAGGATCCAATCCAAGAACAACATGCTCAACCCCCCCCCTCCTCCTGTTATTCAAGATGGAGTCCCTGAGTATGAAGTTGAGAGGATCCTAGACAGCAGGGTCTACCGAGGACAGCTGGAATACCTAGTTTATTGGAAGGGTTATGGAACTGCAGATGATTCCTGGCTACCTGTGAAGGATGTCTCTGGAGCAAAGCAACTTGTCATGGAATTTCACCAACAAAACCCCAAAGCCCCACAATGCGTATCAGCTACTCTATATGCCACCCTCCCCTTTCAAACTTAGAAAACTTCATGGAAACTCCCAAGTGACACCTCTTTGATTGGACAAAAGGAAGGAACCTAGCATGTGACACTCTAACCCCAAAAAATAAGCAACACTTCACCTGACATCTAATTCTCTTCATTTATCTCTCATTCCATTCAACACTTATATAACATCCACTATCTGCCCTCTCCCACCTACTTGATAACAAGCAACCTCTTCGCTACAACATCACCAGCCAATCCAGCCAACAGAGTCTCCTCCCACTTGAACCCTACCCTATATCATCACACTGGTCTATGGACCCAAAGGACATTAGACAAATCAAGGAACTCCTCAAACTCCCAGCTCCACCCAAACCCATCTTCTCCATTCCCTGGCAAAAGAAACCTCTCACTTGTCAACCCTATGAGGCTGGAGACATAATATTCCTTGGCCAAGATTCAATCCCCTGCTCATTTGAGGGATTCACTTGGAGGAGGACTCGCAACACCATAGGAGAGTACATGCAAGAGGCATCATTCAAAACCTACAGTAATCCCTTCAGTGCCCATGGCAATCACTACTCAGATCGCAAGTTTGCCCTCCAACTGTACCCTGGGGTAGAACTTGAGCAGAACCTGACCTGGACCCACCCCTCACTCTGGAGAAGACTGACAAGATGTGCTAGTGGGTGCTTCTGTTAACAATCTTGACAAAACTCCACATCAAGATACCATGCATTGAAAGGAGGGTGATTTCAGGGTTCAGCTTGGAGTTCAGTTTGGAGTTCATTGTCAGTTCATTGTTTCCTGTTTATGTCTTTCCATGCCTTTCTGTGGATTACATAATAAGCGCTGGGCTAGGGTATATAAGTGTGACTGGTGTAACAGTTACCCCTCAGCTTGATCTCTAAGGATTACTGATACACCGGGTGGGCTCTCTGTGTACTTACTGCTAGTAACTCTTGTATAAACTGAGGATTACCACTACACCAGGTGGAAAACCCCCTTATCAGCTCATTAATATTGGAGTATCTTGTTGTTGTGACCTTGTCAATAGTATCACCTTCACAGTACCAGCATATAGATTGCTTCAAGTGCTACATTTCATAGATGATGAAGAGTGAGAGTTCAAATATACTGTTAAGTCTGGAATCAAAGACATCTTGTCCAGAGGTTTCCTAGAGTGGTCAAGCTGTCAAAGTCAAACCAGGGTATGGAGTTGAGAGGACTTGGCTTCAACTCATGTGTTGTGTTGAGGTTAATCTGCAAATATTTGATGGTCCAGGGTGATCCTAAGCTACAACTAAATGTTATTATATCTTCTGTAAATATAATCTCTTTATTGTTCTGGCAATAAAGCTTTCTGGAGGCTTTCTGGTCAATCCAGCACTTTAGCACCAGTACCAAAAGCTTGGGACTGATTTCTGAGAATACTATAAATCCAATAACAATTGGATCTACAGTCTGTAGTGCTCCAAAAATTGTGAGCAATCGATCTGATATGAGTAAAACCTATCTGAAGTGGTCCAGAACTCGAATGATGAGTGTGAAGCAGTAGAGTAATGATTTAGTAGTTAAACTGATTGAGTGCCGGTTCCAACAAGGAGAGAATAATTGATATACAATTATCCAGTACTGTACTACCTAGAAATACTTGTAGTACTTATAGATAATGTATCTCTTGAGCTACTAGTGAAGAGAAAAAGGAAATACAACTACATCTGGTAAGAAGCAATGGATTTCCATGCTGTACAAACTTAGGCAGTCATGTATGTCATTGTAAGGGCAACTCCCTTAGTTATTCCGGAGGTATCTCATGGGGCTAAGCAGAGGAAATCCTAAGTTTATATTACTGCTACCTAAATACAGCATGACTAGGGTTCCCACCTAAGCAGAGGAAATCCTAAGAGGAAAGTCTAAGGATTCTGCCACTAGAGAGTCTCCCTCTATATATACTCTTTTACCCCCTTACATAAGTGGTCTGTGCGCTGATTTGTAAGCGCCCATCTGGGCACTACCCAAGCCTACCTCCTGGTACCTGGCTCTGGGCCCCTGTCCTCCATTATAGAGTATCTAGTTGTGGGGCAATGGACATTCCAGAGTTGATGGATATTCTGGAGTTGATGGATATTCCAGAGTTGACGGATATTCTGGAGTTGACGGATATTCCAGAGTTGACGGATATTCCAGATGTGACAGATTGACTCCAGAGGTGATGGATATTCCGGATGTGATGGATTGACTCCGGAGGTGACGGATAGATCGGAGTTTGAATAGGAGATCCCGGAGTTGAACCGGAGTTTGAAAAGGGTCATCCCCTGACAGTCATACCCGGGTCATTGGAAATAGAAAAAGAAGATTGAAAATTGCTCCGATCCTTCCTTTCTTGATCCTCTTATGTCTTGTATGCTACCTTATATAAGTAGCACACTGTATAACTTGTAGATCAATTGGTGTTCCTTGGTAGTGACATATATGCACCTGTTATGGCTTCCCTTTGTCCCAAACTCCTCCAGACATTTTCCATTCCATTTCTTTCTTATTTCCAATGTATTCCTGCTTTGTCTGCTATTCCTAGAGTCTCTTCATCATCTCCTATCTCCATCCCATGCTTTCTGCTCCTTTAGCCACCAAAGCACTAAAGTGCCATGAACTGAGTCCCATGCCCATAGTACAAGTAAAAAATGATAGAACAATGGAAAAAGTAGCTAGGGGTGAGATTCTTTTTGTGATAGCTTTGTATACTAGATATCTCTAATGTCCCATGCATATATATCTGATCTTTTGTGCTAGTTCCTACTTATATCTATTTTTTAGTGATTTTAACTATGTATCCATATATAAATGGCATCTTTATCCCTTTATCTATAACATGTTTCACCCTCTTATGTCATCTTGTCCTTGTATTTACAGAGTTGTCAGAATGGAGTTGTAGAGTGGGAACAGAGGTAACAAGGAGGAGACTAAATTGATATTCAAACTAGAGAACTAGTTACAAATACATGGAGGTTCAAATACATTTGAAATATGGGATTAATATGGAGCAGGGTCATATGAATGCAGAAGAGATACTACATTAGGATGTAGGGGTGCTAAATGAGAGATGGAGTCATGTGGAACTATAGAACATACTAGAAGGTGACATAGAAGATAAAAGAAGGGATGATGTGGAGGTCCATGTGTGTAATGTGGAGATCCATGTGTCAGATTAATGACATGGTAAGGATGACAGGGATAGAGTATGGAGTGTACAGAAGTCACATGGAGATGTCTGAGGTACAAAATATGATGGATGGATGAGTTTGATCTGGAGGGGCATGGAGATGGATGATTAAGGGCACTAAGTGTGGAGATTTGTTAGAGGTGGTCTGGGATCTAATATAATGCCACATCTGCCTCAGCTCATTGGACTGAGCCAAACACCCAAACCAAGGGTGTCTGTGCACACACTTAACAGTATAATCTGAACCAATTATCTATCTGTCTTTTATTACTCTTACAAAAATATGCCTCCATGTACTAGAGCTATAGCATGAGCTGAACATAGTCAGCTCACCCCTACAGTCTCACAGCACAGAGTGCATGGCATATCAAGTACCCCACCTCTCTGCTTTGGTCATAACACTTTGCCTTGTTTGTTCCACTCCCTTGGTTCCCCCTTGCAGTCTGCTCAGATCAAATGTTGTTGGGGGTTGCAGATTAGCTTTCCTTTTGGGAAATGGGGGTTCTTTGGGAATGAGTTCTATACTGAAAACAGGGATGATGGTTGAACAAATATAACTAAAATGATGATGATGTTGTGGAATTTCTGTGGTATTTATTGGTAGGGAATCTTTGGAGTTATAACTAAAATGTCTAAATAAACTCTCTGGGTTTGCCTCCACTTAGGCACCATCCCAGGAAACCAGTCTGGGCACCAAAGTGCCAGTTCACTGATTTGTGTCTCTTTGACAAGGTAGAAATATTTGGGGAATATGTGGAGTAACAATAAATGAGTCTAGTAACATAGCTGCATCTCCCAAATTGTATTACAATGAGTGTGTGGTGATGTAGTCCCAAAAAGGTAAGTGCAACCTCCAGCACTTAACATTCGGTTTGAGTGTGGAGAAGAAATTTGAGTATAACTTGAAGTCAAGTAGATGTGTGGATAATTTCTCTATTCAGTCAACTGTTTTTGTTTGTAGATACATTGGGGTATTTATGGGAAATGGAAAATGATTTGTAAGTTGAAAATAATACAGAACAAAAAAGGAAGGTGGCCTAATGCAGCTGTACATGTGGTGTATGCATGAGTGTGTGGGATTTTTGGTATGTGAAAACTTCATAGGGGAAAATGTAGTTATGATATAAAGGATGAAAATAGATTCTATATGAAAAATACTCTTCTGCCAAGTGGCTGCTTCTTCTATCAATTCCAGATGGCAGCACAGCTCTCGGAGTTAGATATGGGGCCGTGCAGGTGGTGTCTGCCATAATATTGTCCTAAAATCTCGAGAATATTCTTGAATGACCTTTGTGTAGTCTGTAAACTCGCTGCGAAGTTTCATTCTGAAAGGATTGGGATTGGTGGAGATATGGTGGTTTTAGTGGTGGAATATGAGGATGAATACTCAAATAATCCCTTATTTATAACATCAAAGAGGTTATTGATGATGAAATAGAGTATGAGCAATAAGGTGATATGGAATATGAAAATACCCCAGACAGGAGCAAAGACAGTTTGGAAAGGCTAACCAAGGTCCTGTCAGGGGACAGCCTCCTGTCCACTAAGGTCTATTCTCGCCCCTATATATATCTTCTAATTTCTACCTTCCTCCCTCAATTGATTCTTTAGTTTAGTCCTTACCTATCCTCATTTCACTGACTGTGACATGATTACTCATGTCACAGTCACTAGCTATATAGCTGACTTCTTAGGTAAGGGGTCCTCACCTTATTCTCTTTTGAACCCCCTTACCAGGTATGCCATCTGTTGTACCTAGTTCCCACTTTCTACAATACACTTACTTTTGAACCCCTTACCAGTTGCTAGAGGCTTGTAGGTAGGCAGAGGGTCTGGAATCCTTTGTCAGACCCAGGGAGCAGGCCAGAGCTGGGTGGTGTCCTGCTGGTTTAACTCCCAGCAAGTGTGCCTGCAGAGCCAGTGTGAGTTGCCCTAACAGGTCCCCAAACCCAAAGATCCTCCCATTCCACAAGTACCTCCTCCTCCAAGGGCCACTCCTCCAGAGCCATCCCTCAACTGGCACCCCC
>QFEC01004678.1:13724-39112 GCA_003316585.1 Gomphus bonarii
TGCAAACAATTGGGACCTCCTTGATGCAATCTTGGAGCTCAGTAGGACTGCAAAGCAGCAATGCCAAGATGGTCAAACTGCCCAAATTCAGGAACTTGACCGCTTTGATGGGGCTGACCCAAAGAAGTTCAAAAGCTTCATTTTTTTGTGCAACATAAATTTCCAGATGTGTCCCGATGCCTTTACTGATGATAAGCAGAAATTTGATTACATAATCCACTTCCTCAAAGGGATGGCACTGAAATGGTTCAAGCCATATCTCACCGGTGATCCCCAAACCAAACTGAGATGGGCCACTAATCTGGATGGCTTTCTTGATGAGTTGCAGATCAACTTCAGTTCATGGGACAAGCAAGCAACAGCTAATAAGATTTCCCTTGAAAAATTAACTATGCATGACAACTACAAAACCACTAGGTCCTTTGTAGAATTTTACAAACTAGTGGTGTTTATTGATTACAACAACAATGTCCTGCTTCAGAAGACATACACAGCCCTGCTGAAGTGAATCAAGGATGGCTTGGTCCATTTTGACAAGCTTCAGACCCTTGACCAGCTCCAGAAGATCATTCAGTGAATTGATGTGATACTGGGAGAGAAAGGCAGAGCAGGCCTGAGAGGGCCCTGCTGAGCTGAAAAAAGAAGGAAAGTCAGACAAGCCAAAAGCTAACATGGACAAGTCTGACATGTTGGGTTTATGAATAAATGCAAAGATTGATGACTCAGGGTGATCCTTGGCTAATGCAACTCTCTGTTATAATTTCTAATAGTAAAAGTTTCTTGTTATTCTGGCAACAAGACTTCCAGAGGCTTTCCAGTCAATCTGGCACTTGAGTGCTGGTACCAGGAACTTGGAACTGATTTCTGAGTACACTGTAAATTCAATAACAATTGAATGTGCAGTCTGTGGTACTCCAAACATAGTAAGCAACTGATCCTGAGTAGCAAAAACCTATCTGGAGTGTGTAATTAAGAGTGATTTGGGAGTGGGGAATGATTTCCTAGCTAAGGATGATAATCTGAGAGTCAGTTGTGATGTTTGTTCTGTAATGTATGCCATGTTATTTGTCTGTGCATGTCTAATAACTTGAACTGGTGAATATGGCCTTTTAGCGCCTGTACCGAGGGGTCAGCTCTGAGTTCTGTGAACAATTTCAATTCAATAATAGATAGAATATGAAATCTGTGTGCTCAAGATGTTGTGAGACACCTCTGATAGTAACTAGTAACTTCCCTGAATTTATTCAGGTCTTGAACAACTGTCAAAGTATGATCTACCGAGCCTTGGTTCCCTCGGTCATACCGACCAAAGTCCAACCGACCATATTACAAGCTATAGACTTCCAAGTCTTACAAGAACTATTAGGTTCAGCTCAGCTTGGTTTGGTACATCACACTTTACTATATTCTTCATTACTTGCTCACTTCACTCCAGTACCCTTTGATACATGTATGGGCATGTATGCCTGCCTTTTCATATATTACTATTCTTACTTCCATACTTTACATTCTCATTTCCATGCCTTGTGCAACGTTGTTGCATATCTTATGGCACCCCATTCTCTATATAAGTAACTAGTTCTCATGTACATATTCTCCATTCAGATTATTGACTAAGTTAGACATACGCTACCAGTACTTAAGTTAGTAGTCCAACTGTCCAGTACCAAGCATCTCGGACCCCTACTGAGCATCCATCTGAAATCCAGTGGCATGGGCAGGAGGATTGGCACAATGCAAGAATGTTGAAGCCGATGCCATGTCTGAACCTCGGCTCATTGGACTGAGCCAAACCACCCAAAACAAGAGCATGTGTGCACACACATAACAACAACAAGCTTTCAGTGAGAATCATGATTTTGATGTAAGCAAAGCGCCAGTGAAAACAAGGAGTGGTTCAGGCTTTTTGGCAAGAAGAACTGGTTCTGTACTAGTTCCCTATACTACTATTTATACAATATTGCAGTTTTGACATGTTGTGAGTGAGAAAAGGAAATAAGCTGTTTTGGGATAGATGTGTTGACATTCCATGCTATATGTATCACTGTGTCATGTATTTCTGTCCCATTTCTGATTGGTATCCTTTGAAAAAGCTATGTGCTTCTTTTTGTTGTGTATTCTTGTTTTTATTTTGATCCTCTCGAGTCTGAGTCCCATCCATCAGTCTCTATGAGGTAGCTGGTGTTCATGACTGTATATTTGTGCCCTTTTTCTCTTCTCTCAGTTCCTAAGTCCTCTAGACCTCCTTCATATTGTTGCTATGCTTCTTCCCTCTCATTTCTGTCATCTCTGCTATCTCCATGCATTGGGGTTGGTCCTGCATGCCCTTTCCATTCCTTCCATCTCCTAGCTGCCTGGGCGCTTCACTGCCCTGGAGGCAAAACATCATAGTCACATACTATCTAAAATGCTCTGTAGCTACGAGGAATGTATGTAATGGTTAGCTTTCTTTTGTGAATCCTTTGCATTACTATCTAGTTTTGTTTCACATGCATATACTGGGTGTGGGAGTCAGTGTTCTCTAGTTATCTACTTTTCTGTGCTTTTTATCTATTCTATACTTAGGGAAGTGTTATTCTCTTATTTACAACAGAGTGTTCCAGAACTCGAACAATGAGTGTGAAATGGTAGAGTAATGATCTAAGAGTTAAACTGATTGAGCACCAGTTCAGACAAGGAATAAAGATTAAACAATTATTCACTAGAGTACTATCTATGAAACTTTGTAGTACTTATACAAGATGTGGATACCTAATTACTAACAAAGAGAAAAAGGAAAGACAACCAGTTATGGTCAGAAGTGATGGATTTCTGTGCTGTACAAAGTTAGGCAGTCACATATGTTATAAAGTATCCACATCTTCATAGTACATACAATAAATACAGGAAAGACACAAAAACAAATAGTTAAAAAGAACACAGACTCTCTCACCTAGTATATTCACTCAGAACCCAAGTAGACATAAAAACTTACAATCCCCAAAAAGAATCAAGTCCGTAGCTTCATTTATCATAGATACAGAACATTTTAGATACTGTACAGACATGGCACTTTGGTCCTGGGGCAAAGAGGCACCTGGGCAGCTAGGGGATGGAATGAATGGAAGGTATGTACAGGGTCAACCATGGGACATGCGGACAGTGGTCATGGCAGAAATAAGAGAGAACAAGAATAAAAACAACATACAAAAGGACTGGAGGACTTAGGAGCCAAGACAGGAGAGAGAGGGGCACATATATGCAGTCACAGAGACCAGCTGCTTCATTGGGACCAACGTATGCAACCCGAATTCAATGGAACCAAATACCAATTGGAAAGGTGGCCAGGAATATGCAACGCAGTGATACATATAGCACAGAGCGTCAACATGTCTATCCCAAAGCAGACATTTTCACTCTCTCACTCATAACATGTTGAAATGATAACTTTGTATAAGTAGTACTTTAGGATACAGTGAACAAGTTAGTTCTTCTTGCCCATAAAGCAGAATCGCTCCTTGACTTTGTTATAGATAAAGTAATAAGGATGCCATTTTATATGGATACATAGCTAAAACAACCAAAAAATAGATACAAACAGGAATTAGCACAAAAACACTAGTTATATGCATGGGACATTGAATATAATTAATATACAAAGCCACCAGAAAAAGAATCTCATCCCTAGCTATATTTCCCATCATTCTACGAATTTTTTACTTGTATTACTGGTATGGGGCTCAGTTCATGGCACTTTAGCACCTCGGCAGCTAAAGGAGCGGGAAGCATGGGATGGAGATAGGAGATGACAAAGGGACTATAGTAACAGTTGACACAGTAGGAATACATTGGAAATACAATTAGAATGGAACGGAAGAGGTCCAGAGGAGTTTGGGACAAAGGGAAGACCAAAACAGGCGCATACATGTCACCACCAAGGAACACCGATCGATCTACAAGTCATACAGCGTGCCACTGATATATGGTAGCATATGAGACATAAGAGGACTATAAAAGGAAGGATCAGGACAAGTTACAGCCTTCTTTTTCTATTTCCAATAACCCAGGTATTGTATATGCGGCTGCCTAAGTTCGTACAGCACAGAAATCCATCACTTCTCACCAGATACAGTTGTATTTCCTTTTTCTCTTCACTAGTAGCTCAGGAGACATGATATCTATAAGTACCACAAGTGTTTGTAGTTAGTACTTCACTGGATAATTGTCTACCAATCATTCTCTCCTTGTCTGAACCAGCACTCAACCAGTTTAACTACTATATCATTACTCTACCATTTCATACTCATCGTTTGAGTTCTGGATCACTCCAGATAGGTTCTAGTTATATCAGACTGCAAATCCAATTGTTATTGGATTTACAGTATTCTCAGAAATCAGTACCCAGCTCTCAGTACCAGCACTAAAGTGCTGGATTGACCAGAAAGCCTCTGGAAGACTTTATTGCCAGAACAATAAAGAATTTATATCTACAGAAATTATAACAGTGCCTAGTTGTAGCTTAGGATCCCCCTGGACCATCAAATCTCTGCCAATTAACCTCAACAGACTTCATCGGCACCTCACTTACATCAATATTGCAATTCCCACCAAAGGCTCATCGTTCAAGACCTGAAACAAATCAGAGAAGTTCCCAGTTACTATCAGAAGTGTCTCACAATGTTTTGAGCACACAGGTTCAATAATCAATTTGTTATTGATTTTACTTTCCCCATAGATATCAGAGCTGACCCCTCAGTACAGGCACTAAAGGGCCGTATTCACCAGCAAGGGTCATTAGACAGTCACATGGACATTCTGTAGCATACATACCCAGACAAAAATCCCATTTGACTCCCAGATTATCACTCTTAGTTAGAAACCATCCACCACCCCCAGACAACTCTTAATTACAACATATACCATAGCCAGGCTATTGGAAATAGAAAAAACTATTGCAAATTCCTTTTAGAGCTTCTTTCTTTGATCCTCTTTTGTCCCTTGTGCTATGCTATATCAGTAGCAGGCTGTAAGAAGTGTATATCAATCAGCAACTTCTGGTGGTGACATATATGTGGTCACCTGGTCTCTCCCTGAGTCCATATCTGCTCTGGACCTTTTTCATTCCAACTCTACCTCATTTCCAATGAATTCCAGCTTGGTCCAGTGTTCCTAATGTCCCTGCATCATCTCCTATTTCAATTCCATACCTTCTGCTCATTTAGCCACCAAGGCACTAAAGTGCCAGGAACCAAGTCTCATGTCCATAGTACAAGTAAAATATTCATAGAGATGGGGAATATAGCTAGGACTGTGATTCTTTTTGTGATGGGTTTGTATAATTATTATCCCTAATGTCCCATGCATATATCTGGTCTTTTTATGCTAGTTTCAGTCCTTATCTAGTTTTTCTGTGGTTTTAACTATGTATCTATCCTTTAATAGCATCTTTATTCCTTTGTTTATAACAGTAGATGGGGGTACTGTATGATTGCATCTTACATAGGGCATCACCCCAAAAGACAAAAAACATGGAGAAAAAACAACAACAACAACAACTGAGATGAGAGTTCAGGGACTCTTCAGGGACTCATCTGAGGAATCATTGTACAAGCATGTTCTACTTATAGTACAGTGGTTTATTGTTGTATACAAAACTAAATATGGTGAGTGTTAAGAACAAAAGAGAGACCATACCCTTAGTAGCGGGTGTGACTGTATCCAGTGACAGTCCAGTTGGCTCGGAGATTGATCAAGTGTTACCCTTTTCACAATAAGTTTTCCATGATCAAACTTGAAGTGAAGGGGTGAAGGTATGTACCTCATAATGTATTAATCATCACAATCACCACAAATGTATTTTAGCACGAGGAATTTTAGCAATTATCCGGAAATGCCATTAAGTAAACAACTGCTACACCTTAAATCACACCATGACAGAAGGCCGAGTTTCATGCAAGGAATAAGAGACAAGGCTGCGTTTGGTGTAGCCGTTTCCAGGGGTACATATGAGACATGACTGAGGGAGGACTCGAATGGAAGATCAAAAATCGCGTTACACGTCCCACAACAGGTTCCTTTTAATCAACCATTGTTCTTTCCTAAGGCGCTGAATGTTACGGATAATTCCACACCTCTAGGTGATAGTTTGGGGTGTCGACCATGAAAGCTCTTCAAATCTGATCATCTTAATCCGGTGTCCATATTATCATGTTATTTTTTTTTTTTAAATTCGGCAACTAGAACAACGTGGCCGGAAATGGCCTTCCTGAGAAGTTTTCTATATTCGATTAGAGTCGGAGTGACGTAAATCGCATTCGAAGGTACGAAATAAGTCTAGCGTGTGGACAACATAGCATGCCTGTCTGCCAATGGTAGATTTACCACCACTCATCCTGCCCCTCACAGAGACATCTAGATGAAAATTTATATTAGACGGAGAGCTAAATTTGGCTATGATTTTTTACAGGAAGCATCCTTACACACAGGGATGCCCAGACAACTTCACCTTCGCCCTTCCCCAGCAAACAACAGCTTCCTCAATCCTCACAAATAATACTACCAGCTATCACGTTCGTCATAAGGATTTGTTGAAGCTGTGTCTCCAAGTTCCTCCACAATATCTTTAGTATATCGGGTAGCAGCTGCAAAGCTTGTCATGGGAATCAAATCAATAGAAATTTGAGGTTGGAGAGAGTTTCTGGCACGGATGTCCAGAAAGAATCGGCACACAATGACGTTCGAAAAACTGACAGTTTGGATTCGGTACCTGACAGCCATAAGAAACTAAGCTCCACTCACAACTCTTTAGCCGGGCTAAGAATACCAAAAAGGTTGGGCTGGGATAACAATTGAGTGCGTGCTGCTCCCGCAAGAGATGGTAATTACCGGTAATACCTAGTGACAATTGTGGTATAAGTAGAACGCATGCGCACATGGCGAAATTCGTCTTACAAAAGTGGTCACCAAATTCGTGAGCTGAATTACGAATATCACCCTGACGGTATCCCGTTTAAAACAGAACGAAACACGAAAAATATCACTATACCCAAAGCGAATGAGACCTTATACGACACCGTTAATTATCTTGGTAAGCCTAAAAGGTAGATGCAGCTAACCTTGATGAACGAGATGTCTCATCAAAGATTTCTTCGGTATATTATTAAAACCACTATGGAGGCGCCAAGTGCTCCCAACAGTGTAATGGAGTGTCCACATCACAAGAGCGG
The DNA here is from genome assembly GCA_003316585.1 of Gomphus bonarii. Taxonomy (NCBI): domain Eukaryota; kingdom Fungi; phylum Basidiomycota; class Agaricomycetes; order Gomphales; family Gomphaceae; genus Gomphus; species Gomphus bonarii. The sequence continues at coordinate 20,930 of QFEC01004678.1, forward strand.
TGTCAAATAGCAATTGGAAAACCATGCCAACTTTTGCCTCTGAAGATATGCTGAGAAAATGGTGCTCCAAGATTGAACACTAAACCCCTTACCCCTGGAATAAAATATGTGAGACAAACACTAAGCTGACTGGGGTGTTAGGTTATGAGAGCTCACGTTACCATAAGCTGTGCCCCAGGGCCGGCTACCGCACAATAGTCTTGGGTTGTCTGGAGCTGTGAAAGGAAGGTCAGTATGATCATTATAAATGAAAATTAGAGGTTGTCACCGTCTGCGTTGTAATGGAAACTAATGAGAAGACACCAAGGCTTGCTAGAACTAACCAACTTTGGTTACAAACTGCCCAGGCCCGTGCAATCAGTAGGACTGACACGATCACTGTCAAGACACTTCTATTGAAAATATTGTAAAACCTAACGTTGTTCCCCCATCTGACTCACAACCCACATAGAATCGGCAAACTGTATGGTTCTGACGCAATGTCTTGAGTCGCAACCTCAGCATACTATCGGTCACTATATAAAGTTGACATACTGCATATAAAGTGAAGAATGTCAGTGTCGCACAATTGGAAAGATGAGAGAGAACGCACCTTGTCGGGTATGTTTGCATTAGCGACAATGGTATATCCCACACCATAAACAATGTATCCATAACGAGCCATAAGATAGAATGCTGCCGCCAGTGTTATCTTTCTCTTCCAAACGTATTCAATCTCTTGCGGGAGGGTGAGAAACGTGTCATACACTAGGAGAACTTTGAAAGCAACGATATTTATATACCAGCTGGCAACAACCGAAGTGTGCCTACCAAAGGCAGAAAGGCTAGCATAGTTATAGGCTAGACTGATCCAATCTAGTCAGATTTTTCGTTACTCTGGTTATAAACAATTTCGTACGCGTCTTCCGCAGCTGCTATTTGATCGGACATGTGGTACTTGTGCTCGTGACAACTAATGGAACGAGCAAGAGGAGGTCTAGTAATGTGTATATAAGGTTTACCGGTCGGCACTTGGTTTATATGTGATAAACAAGATAGGTTCCCATCAGCTTCCATGGCGCACAGCATGTGTGGAGCACAAGCGCTAGTACGTGTGGAGATCGCTAGCTGGCCGTGTAACTCAGTTGATGCTGACGCTGATCAGTGTTCTTTTTCAACTACATTTTCAAAATATTGGTTGCAAATGTCCTCACAATAAACTCGATAATCAGTTAAATAAAGCTCTTGAATAATTCCAAGTCTAAGAGAAGTGTGAAGGCTGTTTAGAAGAAGAAAAGGATCTTTATGTAAGCGAGGTTGTGTACCAGTTAAGCCATAACTTGACTAGTGCTACCCCTCAGTGTCTGTGCCCCATGAAGAATAAGTTTGTCATGCGAACACTACTAACACTCTCTAAGCCTGCGGTTTTCCTACCATACAAAGATGTATAAAATTCGAGTTGATCCCGGTCGGAGGTAGCTTCATGTTCGGTGCATTTCAAACCAGTTGGAGCATTATGAGAGAGAGAAAGAGAAAGAGAAATCTATAGTGCTCGAAACCCCAGACGCCTATGGTGCACATGGTGCGCTTATCTACATAGCAGTATCATAGCCCAAATTCAAGTGAATAAAAGTCATCGGAAATCTAGCTAAAAGAGCTAATGCGAATGTGTCCAGCCCCTGAGGGGCAGGAAGAACGGTAATAAATCTGCCGCGCTTCTTTAGAAGATGATTACATCTTCGGATCTTGTCTCTTGGCGTGGATGTTGCAAATAGAGGCGCAAAAAGTCTGCTCCAACACATCACGTCACGCGTGACAAGACAAATCTTCCTCGGCGTCTAACTACTTCCGGCGTTTAACCGACGTCGTCAATACCTCAGCGAAATATTTCAACAGTGGAGGGGTCCCAACGCTGGTTCTCCAGCGCCAGGACCCCCCACCCATATTTCCGACACAGAGCTGCAAGTGCTTATATGCAGGCAGATGAAGAGGTTGTAATAGAGGGATCATAAAGTGGATGAAAGAGATGTAAAGCAGAGAGACTAGGGTGTGGCTAGTGGACCATTATGACGTGTTAGCTGTGACAGAATTTTACGTTCACTTATAGGAAACACTTATATATACGCTTGAAATTGTTAAGTTCACTACGGTCAAACTTCCCACTTTCCTACATCCTACCTTCAAACACCACCTTGCCTTGCTTTCCGATCGGGTAGGGGCTTTGTACTCTCAACCGCGACAGTCTTGACCTTTTACAGTACTTTTACGGCTTGCCTAATAATTCTTCATCTAAATATGTCGACGTCAGGAACGATTTAAGATCATCCTCAATGCTCAGCCAGGTCACCGTCCTACCAGTCGATTCTTCCTAGATGGAAGACCATCAGATGGCTGAAAAGTTAGTGCAACCCTAAGCTAGATCAGACCCGGGTTTCACTGCGGCGGGCCCGACCTCATCGACGCCGAACGCGCTGTACGTGTATGGTGTACGTGTCACCATATTTAATAAGGTACGTCAGGGCTGATTTTGGAAGTCATCATACGAGTAGGTCTAATCTCATGTGGAGATTGTTGTGGGATGAGACCGTCATGTCTTCTAGACAATTTGCGCTTGCCATCCCCAACTATTGCAACATGATTGCTTGGCTGGTTCAGCGTTAAACCTCTAATCGACTCTTGACTCGAGATAGTGCATTATGCAGAAAGAGCCAAAATCATGGTTGGCTTATAATTCCAAACAGCCATATGCGAAGGGTTGTCATGGAGAGGGATTCACAGTAAGTACACCGTGGCTCAGGATACTCTATGACTGCAAGATTTTTTCCTAACAATTGGAGGATTATCTGATATTTGTATGATATCTGAGCAAAAGGTCACTGTTTTTTGAAAAAATATTTGCATTTCCATCTACATATTGATTATCTATCCCTGCCAATTCTCTGTCCAAACGATCCCCAATTTGTGTTAGTGGGAACGGGTTCGCAGATGTACAGTACTGGTTTTTTAGCCAACTCCATCTTGAAGGTCCCGCCACAGGCTGTGCAGGGAAGGGAATCTGACTCCAGGCCTCAGATGCAAAATTAGACACAGTTTCTAAGTGAGCTTGAGGGAGAAACACTGGCATGCTGGACGTCTCAGCAGATTGAGGGAGAGAGTGTGGATCGCCACGGCAACGCGTCTGAGTAGAGCGCGAGGGTCCTACTGCAGGCGGTGTGGGTGTGGCGGATGGAATATCCAACGATGAATCATTGGTATATGGGAAAAAAGAAACCGATTCCTCTTTAATCACTGGATGGGGGTGCGCCGCGCTGGAAATCTCAGCACATTCGGGGAGAAGGTAGGAATTTTCACGGCGACGGGTCCGAGTTGAGCGCGAGGGTCCTGCTGCCGGTGGTGTAGCAGATAGAATATTCAAAGGTGAGCCATGGACAGATGGGGAAAAAAGAACTGATCGCTCTTTAAATACTGGGGAGGGGTGTTCCACATTGTGCATCTCATATTGAGGGACAGTGTAGGGTTCTCCATGGCGGCGCGTCCAAGTAGAGCGGGAAGGCCCTGCTGCCCGTTGTGGTGCCTCAGCGACGTCTTGGGAACTACCGGATTGTGAAGTGGGACATGTGAGGGTATAGAAAGAAGCTGCTACCGGTTGTCGTGTCACAGTGATGTCTTGGGAACCAGTGGACTGCGAAGGCTTTGAGGTCCAGGGCTGTCTTTTGGCTACTTGGGCTTTCCCCTTTGCTTTCTTCACTTTTCATCCCATGAATGTTGTATTCACAAAACTTGTTTGTCAATCAGAAGTCCCAAGCACTGTGCCCTATTTGTTCCAGATGAGTGCGCTGATAAAGCTCATATCTGATCTCAAGTTGTTCTTCTTTTTTGAATTCTGGACAGGTGGCGTGCTCGGATGCCTGGTGAGTGTCTGGTGTTTATAGGCCGATGGCCTGCTATCGAAGACTTCAGAACAGCCAAAACACGGATGTTTCCCCGGAGGTTCCCATGTTTTGACTGTTGTGAAGTCTTTGGTAGCAGGTCATCGGCCTATAAACACCAGAAACTCACCGGGCATCTGAGCGCACCACCTAACCAGAACTCAAAAAAGAAGAACAACTCGAGATCAGATATGAGCTTTATCAGCACGCTCATCCGGATCATATAGAGCACGACACTTGGGACTTCCGATTGGCGGACGAGTTTCGTGAATACAAGACATTCATGGGACAAAAGGCGAAGAAAGCGAAGGGGAAAGCCTGCGAAGCCAGAAGACAGTCCCGGACCTCGAAGCCTTCGCAGTCCACTGGTTCCAAAGGCATCACTGTGACACTACAACCGGTAGCAGCTTCTTGCTCTACCCTCACATGTCCCACTTCACAATCCGGTAGTTCCCAAGACGTTGCCGAGGCACCACAACGGGCAGCAGGACCTTCCCGCTCTACTTGGACGCGCAGCCGTGGAGAGCCCTACATTTTCCCACAATATGCTGAGATGCACAATGTGGCACACCCATCCCCAGTATTTAAAGAGCAATCAGTTCTTTTTTTCCCATCTGTCCATGGCTCACCTTTGAATATTCTATCTGCTACACCACCGGCAGCAGGACCCTCGTGCTCAATTCGGACCCATCGCCGTGGAAATTCCTACCTTCTCCCCGAATTTGCTGAGATTCCCAGCGCGGCACACCCCCCTCCAGTGATTCAAGAGGAATCGGTTTATTTTTTCCCATCTGCCAATAACTCATCGTTAGAGATTCCATCCGCTACACCGCCTGCAGCAGGACCCTTCCGCTCTACTCAGACGTGTCGCCGTGGCATTCCACACTCTCTCCCAAAGGAAAAAGAGCTCGAGATCAGATATGAGCTTTATCGGCTCGCTCGTCTGGATCGTATAGAGCACAACGCTTGGGACTTCCGAGTGGCAGACGAGTTTCGTGAATACAAGATGTTCACACCTAAGCGCCATATCCTCCGCTCCTCCATGCGATTTGGGCTCCTCTCATCGGTCCTGGTCGTACTCTGAGTTTCATTCCCTCCCAGACACGGTCGGACAGCTGGACTCGTAGAGTCCAAACACCCAGGCACGACCCGTGTACCCCCAGGCGAGAACGTAACGACAGTCACAGATGAAGGATGCTCCATGATATGCTCTGATGATCCCCATGACTCCGTGATACCCACCACCACTCTAGGTATGTGATCGAACAACGTCCAATAGTGGTGTCTTATCGATGCGCGTCTAGGGATCCATGCCAGCGGTGAGCCATGCGTGTTGAGGCAGTGGCGTTTCATCGGCTCAAACCCCGCCTGTAGGTAACAACGAGCATCCTAGAGTAACAATGCGCGGTGCTAATGGGACTTGGGGCATTTCTGTGGAAATGGTGAGCTAAATTCTTTCACCATGTCGACTACTCACCAAGATGACTTGTTTCGCCATGCTAAGAGACTGAAAGCCAGTTGCAAGCTCTCCAAAAGCACTGGGGCACTCAAACTAGTGCAATAAGTGTGTATCGGCAAATGTAACAAGTTTTTCATTTGGTGGCTTTCAGGAGTCACGCCGGGGATCTATTCCTACAAAATATAGGGCCCTCGACGCAACCCCCAAACTCTGTATTCGAGGGAATAGATCGGGAGGTGTTTTTCATGAAGGATTTGTGGACGCACCTTCCTTATAATATCTGGCAGCGTGTTCCTCTATATTTATTCAACAGATTATATCATTCCTCGAATGCTGTTCAACACTCCACTGGCACCAAATGGGTCCTAACAAAATTCGGATCCTCTGGTACTGTACACAGGGGATATACGTTCTTGACAACCTGGGGACCGTCGTACTCGAGCGCTAGAGTTAGCAACAAATCTTGCAGCCATTTAGTATCGCTGAGCCACGGTGTAGTGTACTTACTGTGAATCCCTCTCCATGACAACCCTTCGCCTATGGTATGGCTGTTTGGAATTATAAGCCAACCATGATTTTGGCCTTTTCTGCATGATGCAGGGTCTCGAGTCAATAGTCGATTAGAGGTTTAACGCTGAACCAGTAGCCGAGCAATCGTGTTGCAATATTTTGGGATGGCAAGAGCAAATTTCCTAGAAGATATGAGGGTCTCATCCCACAACAGTCTCCACATGAGATCAGACCTACTCGTATGATGACTTCCAAAATCAGCCCTGATGTACCTCATCAAGTATGGTGACACGTACACCATACACGTACAGCGCGTTCAGCGAAAGTAATAGTACAAATGCGATACCTGAGTGAGTGTCAGAGAAGTCTGAGGCACTCGTCAGTACAAGTCGTCGTTTTAAACTACTGTGTACGTAAGCGTTCATTGTTGTAAGTTTAGTATAACAAGGAATGTAGTTGTAACGACTGAATACAATGAGCGTGGGCAACAATAAGTATGAAGAACAAGATGGAGAAACAAGCAAATACAATACAATACAGGTTGATTGACAACCTTGTCTTCATCATGGAGATTGCTCAAGTGTATCACTTTCACAATCGATATGATGAAAGATGGACAAGTGAAGAGTCATGCTTTAACAATTGCCACGCCTGGACTTCAAGAATGGACATAAGTGAGTTTTCCCACGAATCCTGGATTCCGTCGAGGATCCGGTCGAGTCGTTTTGCGGCGGTGACACTCTGCACTTGTAGCCGACCAGCGTTGTGATAAGTTTATTCCTGTTTGCAATTATAAACGGATTGTGATACTTCACCTGAGTCCATAGCCTATTGCAGCCTCGATGTCACCTTTCTCTACCTGCTCCCTGACTCATTTGGATGAGATGACAGATAAATAACAGTCTCGGATATATCGGCACCCGTCTTCATCTGAGAGTGTGGAGTTCAACTTAATAGAACGCTTCACTTGGAAATAAGGATCCTGCACATCGTGGGATTTCGCCCTCAACCCTAATCCCAAAAAGGTGTTTTCCTTTTTTGGAACGGCCGCCGGGGACTTCGATCATTCTCACGTGTAACAATTCTGCGCTCTGTCATATATGGAGATCAAATGATTGTATTCCGACTAGAGCTGGATTATCAGTGAGAGCGTTCCACAACCTGGAATAAAACGGTTTAGTCGTCGGTGAAGAAGACGAGCGTGTCAAATATGGACATTATAGTATTAGTATACATTCCAATTGACAAAATTATGTTGAGAAATACTAATAACGACGGAAGTAAGTAAGAAGTCAACATCAATGTTGTAACTGCAGCTGACTCGATGGCAGATCCTTATTATTCTGGGAGTACGTCAAGCCCGAAACGATGCCAAACTATGGGCTCCACTTATCTCGCCCCATATCTTGCCCCTTCGCCTTCCTTACAACGATGTCCAACATCTTTCGGAGCATCCCCTAGTTTCAATACATTCACAGTCTCTCACCTGTCTGTAGTATTTTATGGTCCTCCTGCCCATCACAGGAATGCACTCGCGATACCCTTATCTACATCTCATACTAGCCCTCATTATAGAATCCATAGTTATAATTTCCAGCAATCCTGATGGACTTCTTGATTTTCATTTGGAATCTTTGATGCATAATATTATCTGTTCATACATACAGCACGAACTTACGCCGATGACGCGGCCCCGAGAGACGCCAGTGCCCAAAGGACCTTTTAGAGATTAAGGTTTTACTGTTCTGCGATTAGGTTTAGCGACCCCTTTTCGCAAGACATGCTGAGACTAAGCAAGGTGAGACAGCCGATAGAATGGCGATTTGAGAAGAAAAACAATGAGCATATTAGTAGTATTTATGTCGAATTTTTCAGGACCTTCCAGCTTACGGCGGTCAAGAAAAAAGGTGAGAGACGGCGACGCGCGATGGCCGCCCAGGAGTACGTCCAGACGTTACACAAGTACATCTCTAATAAATTTCTACTATAGATACAGCTAAATAAATATTCAACCTGAGGATTATCACGGTGTTAAAAAACCAAGTGGGAACAAGCCATGCGATAACCCAGGGTTGGGAAGGGTGGGCGAGCAAAAGAAACTAGATGATAAAGATATATGCAGATCAGCTGAAATTGTTAACAACCGGAAAGCGGGAAGGAGCCTTCCCGAAGGTGAGTGGGTAGAAAGATGGACGTGGAGTACTAACAGGGGGCAGCCCTTGAATGGGAATGGGACCCTCAGTTATACTCAGCTGAGAACCGGGGGGCTGCCAGGGGACGCAAGTTGCGGGATTAGCAAACGAAAGGCTGAGGTGAAGGGTACCCTTGGGTTGAAAGGAAGAGCGGGGTGAAACTTGGCGACGCGGGTTACGAGGCGCAGTTAAGCTGCTGTTGCGGGCAAGCAACTACGTATAGTGTAAGTACGTAGTTTACTTAAACTCTGATAAAGGCCACGGCTCACCACTGTGATATGACAATTGAAGAACACTCCCCGGTGTTGCCATCGGGACCTGTACGGAGACGACACATATCCTTTACTGTCTCTCAGCCAACGATTCAGGTGATTATGGCTTCAATTTTTGGATGAATAAATATTTTTGATACAAACGTTATAGTAGGATTTAGAAATTGTTTGAAGACTTCTTTGATCTTTGACCTGGTCCCCAAATTCTCCAAATATTGAGGCAGTGGAAGGATATGGATGGAGGATGTCTTGACCTGTATCAACCGTTTATTCTGAACTTCCAGGATATGTACTCAAAGCTCTGAAGGTCAACACAGAGGACATAAATGAACAGTCGAGCTCACCGCCACGACCAGGATCTGGCACTCGATCAGAGATCATTATCAAAGCTCGTCACAAGAGCTTTATTGAGCCACATATTGTTCAGTTATAATGGTACTAATGGTAACAATTTAAGGCAAATAAAGGTTTAAACCGGGTCAATTTGTAAAGGTGCTTTTACATCTAACTCCAGACTCAACCTCAAACCTATCGCCAGAATTCATACCTCCTCAATACGTGCACTCCTGTGAACTAGGCGATCCTCCATTGGCTCAAAGTGTTTGTCGACGAGATCATGACCTAGCGTGCTGTTGAGAGCTTTGCGATATTAATCAACCGGCATGCTCTGGGTCGCTTACATGTATAACGGGCACGCAACATATTCAACACCGAGGGAGAACTCGATTGTTGGTCGATAGGGACCATCATCTCATAGTATTCGGACCGTTTAACTTTGGCATATTGAATGACATAGACAAAGCGACGCATTGAGTGGATCCACCGGGCATCTAATGAGCCACAGATCATGGAATCTCGCTTACTATTTCAGTCTTCGCGTCTTTGGAAGCTGTTTTGAGAGAGTTTTACGGGGAACCCCGCGTTATAGCTCGGTTAAGGTCCTCCGACACTCCTTGACTTCTAGTGACAAGAAATAACGTCTACAGTATGTCAGAAGATTATGGAACTCGACATTGATACTGGACGTACTTGATGGGCATAATAGTATGGCAGAGGACTACCTGAGTGCTGCCTCTGCTTTCTGCGCCAGTTCTATTACTGTCAAAGATCAAAGACGACCACAAATTATTTCGAAATCCTACTGTAATATTTGTTTCTTTATTCAAACCTAGATTTACCCGAATCGTTGGGTGAGTGGTAGCAAGGGATTTGTCAATAGCGTGTTCTCCAATTGTGATATCATAGTGGTGGGCCGTGGCCTTACTCAGAGTTTAAGTCAAGTAAATGCTTATCCTAGACGTATTTTCTCGCCAGCAAGCCTAATTGCGCGTCGTAGCCCGCCTCGCTACGCCAATCTTCAACTCGCAGTGCGAGTTGAGGTCGTTAACGTCAACCCACCCTTAAACTCAGATGTTCGGTTGCTAACTCAGCAACTTCTGAAATCTCAGTTGAGATACATTCAGGGGCCACCCCCTTATTAGCGTGATCTTTCTACTTCACCTTCCTCCCGGTTGCTATCAATTTTCGCTCACCTGTACATATATACCTTTGTCATCTGGTTTCTTTTGCTCACCCATTGTTCCCATCCCTGTGTTATCACGCTGATTTTTCCAACTGGGTGAAAATCGTCAAGTTGATTTTTTAAAACTATAATCCCATAGCAGAATTTTTTAGAGATGTACTTGTATATCATCTACTCTGGCGGCCACCGATGATCGCGCCTCTCACCTTGTTTCGTGTCACTGCCTTAAGCCGGAAGGACCCGACAAATTCGATATCGACATAATTATTACTACTATTTCTCGTTGTTTTTCTCCTCCAATCACCATTCTATCGGCTTTCTCACCTTGCTTAGTCTCGCCGCGTAAGAGAAATAGGCGTCAAACCTAACTGCGGAACCCTATTCTAAGCGAAGCACCAAGTTGATCTCCGAACTCCCATGAGTGCTATTATATCCGAGTTTGTTATTTATCTATGCTTCTACCGGATCCTCTATGGCTCCACAAAGAACTCGGTGTAAGTGCAAAGACACTTATGCATCGCCATGTCCCTCCCTTCTTGATGTCCGGACCTGGCAACCAGGCAGATTGATACCTACGAAATGGAAAGATTTTGCCGTCGGCTTCCACTATAATGAAGCTGTATTACTGGCCTGCTGAAAATCTACTCTTATCGCAATATTTCGAACCTCAGCGCCAGGAATTGAAGTCTATGCAATTGTGGACAGCGATATGAGCTATTTTAGACGAAAGAGTGGAGAAGATTGAAGAGAAGAGGCGGAAATCTCCTGGTAAACTCGCTAAGCAACCGAGCTAATATGTCTGGATAGCCGAAGTGTCAACATGGCAACATGCTCATGTCGGCCATCGGGTTGTTTTCGCGACTATTATCCTTGTCTGCACCAAGCTTCTAAGTGAGCATGCAGTGTCACCCTTTTTCTGACAGAAGCCAGGCTTACAAAGCTTTTTTAAAATTCACTGTCCCTGTGGCCTGCCGTGCATTTCCACCTCCATGCCGCCTCTCCACCCCACCTATTGAGGGAAATGCTGATGAATCTCGTCAATTATCATTGAGCCTCTTGCATCTTTTGGGCACTCCCCTTGTATTACCGGAAATGCTAGAGCTAACCTAGCTCGTGTTGAAAGCCCATTAATTATTTACGGTACTACCGCATGGGGGCTCTTGATTGGATTCCATCACTCTCCCCTTAATGTTTAGATAAACGAGCTACCTTTTTACCATTCTAACTGCACAAGTCAAACCGTCCATCTCTACCTGCACGTGGAATTTTCGCACACTCAGCAGCAGAAGTCACAGGACGAACACCTGCGCATCCTATATCATCGCACTTCCGTATTTGAAGTACCTTCTAGCTGCAATATCCGCTATTATTTCTCGTACGACGACACCTATTCGACCCCCCCACTAGTTCAACCCGACCACTATAAATTTCCGCTTTCACATTTGATGGCAGGCTCAGATGTTAACAACTCATTTCCCGGTAATATGTACTCTTTCCAGATCCCTCAAGTTGCTAGCTCAATCACCTCAGGCATCGTTGACACAGTGGACGAGTCTTCAGGACCAGTGGAAATCGGCTCCTTGACAACAACACCAGCTGGTTCAGGAATATCACACTCATATTTCCAATATACATGCCCGATACCAGATTGTCCCCGTGGTCAACACGATTTCAAGAATCTCCGTGATTATACACGACATTTAACCACGAAGCATATGAAAAGTCCCGAAAGGTTAGTGCGATCTGAAGCACTGAATCGTTTCCTATCCTCACATTTACATTACTTTCAGACGATTCCGTTGTCTCTTCGACCCCAAGTGCAGGATGAACTTGAATCCAGAGCATCAAGTGACAGCTATCAACGATCACCTCTTACATCAGTCAGATGTTCTTCATTTTCTTTTCTGCCGTTCCATCTCTGACATGTTATCTATATATTATCTACAGCATGGGTTACAGTTTCCGTGTTTCTGCTGTTGTGAAGTCTTTGGTAGCAGGTCATCGGCCTATAAACGCCAGAGACTCACGGGACATCTTAGCGCGCCAGGGTCTCGGCTGGAAGAAGAAAAAGAAAAGGAGCTCGAAAACAGATATGAGCTTTATCGGCTCGCTCGTTTGGATCGCATAGAGCACAACGCTTGGGACTTTCGACTGGCAGACGAGTTTCGTGAATACAAGACAGTCATGGAACGAAAGGCGAAGAAAGCGAAGGGAAAAGCCTGAAAATACAGAAGACAGTCCCGGTCCTCAAAGCCTTCGCAGTCCAGTAGTTCAAGATCCCACACGCATCGCCAAATGGCCGATTACTCTATCCCTCACTCGGCTGGAACACACCTATAAGCGCCATATCCTCCGCTCCTCCATACGATTTGGGCTCATCTCATCGGCCCTAGTCGGACTCTGAATTTCATTCCCGGTCGGACAGCTGGACTTGACATCATTCACGCCTCTTTATGCGACACGAGTGTCCGTTCATTCGGTGGCTTTCAGCAGTCACGCTGGGGATCCATTCCTACAAAATATGGGGCCCTCGACGCAATCCACAAACTCTGTATTCGAGGGAATAGATTGGGAGGTGTTTTTCATGAAGGATTTGTGGACGCGCCTTCCTTATAATATCTGGCAGCGTGTACCTGAGCCAAGTACCCCCCAGTGGCTCGGCTTCACAACGGTAAAATAGTCTATCTTATAAACAAACATATAACCACAGTGTAACATATACCTGTCTATTCTACAGTGTTGTAAAAGCGCGCAGTAACATGTGAGGCATTACCGGATAAAATGGCACTAGCATAGCTTGATCACAGAGTTGCGGACTGGCCACGTGCCGCTCAACAAACATCTGTATCGAATCAAAAAATCGCCCTCCCCTGTATACCCCGCATGCTACAGAGGCAGACAAGACGATTCACCACTTCCTCATTAATTTCCGTGCGCACGAGCACACACGATACGGACTGAGAAGGAAAAGCCCGACAAGACTTTCATATTGTTGACATGACAGTGACACATCATTGCCACAAGCATGCCTATGCAATGGGCCCACTGCCTCGATGGTGCATAGCGGAGGATCTGTAAATGATGGACAGAAGATCCAGGGCCACGATAAATGCCATGTCCGGATCCTTGCCAAGTACGCCAGGGATCAACAACACTCATGGGCAAAGAGGACTCATGAGATACAAGCTCCCGAGATCTAAGCCTACGACCTCCATGAAGGGTGTAGCTACGTGTGTGGGGGACGTCCATCTCTAGTCCCTCGCAGGTGGATGGACAGCCTGAAGATCCCTTATCGCGCCAGGGAAGATCCAGGGTATCTGTCCCCGAATTTCAACTTCAGGCCTACAGTGGATGGAGACCACGCAGTTCTCCTGTGGTGCACGATCGTGTCTGACTCATCTGTGCAACCAGCGACTGTTCTGGGGTGGAACGAACTGTCGATAGGCGTGCATCCAGAAATGTATCAGCCTCTCAACCTGGACTACGATGGAGATGAAGTTCACGTAATACTATTCTCATCCTTTGAGTCCAGAATGGAACTGGCTACCTCGTTGCGTGACTCCACTCTTGACAAGTTCAGTAGAGACTCTGTTCATGACTCCTTGCAGCATTCTGGTCACGATTTGACAGACAACCAGGAAGACTTCATGGTAGGCACAACAGAACTGAGATCCGAGCTACCCAAAGTATCGTACGACTTGCGCATAGCCCAACTATCCAAGTGCAAAGAGTCATCACGTAAGGCGATCGTTGACATGCCAAGAGCACGCTACCTGCGAGCACAGTGGTGAAGAAGTGGAGTCAGGGCACCAGGTGCATGACGATAAGTAACTTGAGTGTCTCTCTCGGTCACACGTTCTCTCATCAGCTTTCCATAGCAGCCATGACTGTGTTAACTGGCAACTTTGACCCTAGACCCGTCTGGTGGGAAGGATGCAAGATCAGACCTAGACATATACCGTCAGTCAACAACGCAGAACCCAGGACCTATGGATTCCCAGGTATGAGACTAGCCACTAGACTTGCTGGGGCTATGACTCAGAGTTACTTGGACATGGCTAAAGGCAAGATGATGTTCATGAATGACACGTTCCTCATGAGCTAAGTGTCCAGGTCTCCCGATTACTGCTACTAATGGAATAAGTCGCAACTAAACAGGGAGACTCAGCTTCTCGTAGAAGATGATATATTATAGTCTAAGTACCTAAACAGGGACTAATGAAGAGTATTAGTCCTGGTAGTTTAAGCTATGAAAGATCGTACTCACGACTCAGCTTCTCGTAGAAGATGAGCCGCGTCTTGGCGCTAAAACGAAAAATAACTAGCTAGCTGCTTAGTAATCCTGATGACTAATGTACTAGAGATGGAGGGTATGAGTCATGGTCGCATAATTCCAACAGCTACCTCATCGAGACCAGGGGTAGAGGGTTGAAGATAACAACTGTCCCTAGTTTTCCATCTGATATGCACCTCTGGAGTGCAGGCAAAGTCCTGAGTTCATCATCGAACATGCGAACACTCCGGTTGCTGCTAAATTGTGTGTCACCATGCTGAAGATAGCTTGTAGGAGGATGAACATAACTTACACAGACCAGGAGGTAGTGCACTTGGCTTCTCTCATATTGCACTCGATATGCTCTGTTGGACACTCCAGGATCACGTTCACCTCTCCCGGTACACTGCTGTCTACCACCCGTGTGACAAGTTCACCTCAGCACTGTGCGAAAGTGTTCACGTGCTGGACTTGGTGGATTTAACGGACCCCAATCTGGCCGCTGAAAGGACACAGACTTCCGAGTACCCTTATAACGCTTTATCCATAGACAACATGGGCAACCTCACTCATTTATCAGTGTTTCGCCGAGAGTAGCCGTGATTTCCAGCGTGTTAATTAAATCTTTGCAGGATCTAAGGTCGAGTTGACCAAGTTGCATAGCTTCTCAGACAGAACAGGTACGTCGCTGGGAACTCCCATTACAGCCATCGAACCATTAGGGTTTATCTTCACGTGACTGTCTCGAATGTCACTTCTGTCCCACCCCGTTCACCATCAATCTCCCGTTGTGTATGTTGGAGGGAATCTGGCCTTGTGTTCTCGCTGACATCAGCCTCAAGGTTCATAGCGAAGGCTTACACAGCCAAGTCTTTCCTCTCAGGGACACGATGAACATGAGACAGCTTGAGGACAAGTTGACATACGTGGGAGGCTCCGGGATTAGACCCTGGTTGATAGAGGCCAAGTCTGCTCCCCTGAGGCTGAATCTGCCCCTGAGTCGTAAACTTCCTGTGTTCGTGACAATTCTGTGGTTGTACTTCCCTGATGAGGGTTCAGATACCATGTTGATGCCTGAGTAGCACTGCATTACAGCCTCGTTACCATCCATAATGTCCGCCAGCGATACGGTCGAGCTAGCAGGATGGACTATTAGCGCGGACATGACCATCTCCTTCTCTATCAGCCATTTCCCCACTACGTATAGGGGACGAGAAGGCATTTTAGAAACATCCCCAATCCATTCCCTGTGAAAACCTATTATACATGTCAACTTCAGATCTAGTCATGGGCGTAATCATCCCCCAAGTCAGACATCCGGCTTTTGATACCGGTCGATGAGGACGGGACGTGTATCACACTCGTCGGCAACAATCACAGTCATGCTAGTTGCACTGTGGATTTGAATGTTTACGTCTACAGAGTGGCAAGTGTTATGACTAGTGGCGGTGACGATGGCCTGCGTTTACTACCTCCACTGCCGGGTCATACATCCAGTCAGGATGGTCAGTATCTCGTCCAGGTCAGCGAGAGACAAAACTTCAGCAGACGCAACAGGATACTGAAGATTCTCTAGCAGGTCTATCAGTTACTCATCGGTGTACCCTTCATCTGTACTCACAGACAAATTCCTATGGTGCGCTCGGGCAATCTCGTAGATACTCCAGCTTCTGCCCTCCCACACGAGGACAAAGAGCTTTCTCAGTCTCAAAGCAGTACGAGGCCTGCTTTCAACATTGGTTCATAACGTAGTCATCGGTATTCTTTTCCCTCAGATATTCCCACAGGAATCCTGTAAGTCCCACTCTCTAGGTCACCTGGGTCTCCAGTGATCCTAAGCAACATGAAGTCTGGAATCACCCTGACACTTATCTCCCTCCCTCGACTGCTGTTAGTCACTCTTCTATGTAGCGTGTATTGCGGAGATACCACTATGTCCCTCAGTGGTGCAGATGAGTCAACGAGGATGTGATTATACATCTCATACCAATGACTTCCACACTGGAATAGTGTCCGACATGGCTAAGTTCATGACTGATAGTCTGGTTGCGCTGGTCATGGTATTACTGATTTTGAAACTAGTTCAGCCCGAGACTAATGGAATTAGGGAGCTAGGCTGCTGAGGTTCTACTAGAATACCTTGTGGCACTGGGGGTGAATAAGAAGAGCTAGCTTGGCCACTAGCAGAGCTGCTTTGTCAGTGAGAGGGATGCCTTGTTTGGGTCTTGGGTCGTCCTCAGGGTATGAGACCAAGCCTGAATGTGCTCCTACCTCTTCTGCGACTGCCCTTCTACAGTTCATTATTCTGATCCTGAGCCTGTACAGCTCTCTCAACTACTCTCTGCAGTCGCGAAGGGGTTTGTACACCCCGTGCAAGTGCATCCACATCATGAAGAAGCTGGTATCAGAGGTTATCCTCCCCTCCCAAGTATATGCTCGGCGCAATGATGTACTTGCAATGGGGCTTCTGCTCTGGAAAGTACTGTCCTTCCTCATAAATCATAACCACAGCTGTAGATCCAAGTGTCTAATTTAAGAATGTACTCTGGATGAGGCTGGCTAGAAGAGCTTGTGACACTGAGAGTGGTTAGGGAAGATCATTTTGGCTACCTCGAGGGCTACCTCATCTGAAGGTGGAGTGTCATCCCGGCGTTTCGGGTGTCCCTCAGGATAGAAGATCGCAACGTTCCACGTCAGACCGAATGCTGTCCCGACCTTTGCTTCCCTTCTGCTACAATCTTTCGTAATCACCTTGAAGCCGTACCGATCCTCCGATTTCCTTGCACACTTCGATAGGCTTCCTAGAGCCGCGTTAATCCCGTAGTACGCTTTGTCAAGGTCCACCTGTAGGTCCTCTTGTTCTCCCTTCATTTTCTCCTCCTCTATCAAGAGTCTACATGGGGCTACGACATATCTGCAATACGGCTTTGGCTTTGGGAAGTACTTCTCGTCATCGTATATCATGACGGCAACTTTGCTCGGGATGTAGACTGTTCCTCCAATGTATTGTCGCACCCATAAGCACCAATTCTCTGACTCCACATTCCACGACCGGAGATCACGACCCAACCTGCTCTACCGCCCCACAATCATCGCCTCGCCTCCACAGTCTCGGCAGGATTTGCAGAACCAGCCCTATAGTCCCAACATGCTCATGAACCAGCCATACTCAGGGTTGCTCCAGTTCATCAACGAATCTCTTGAACGCCTCGTAACACTGCAAAATCTTCTTGCGACTGTCCAATGGCCTCATCCCGTCACTATGCCTCCTTGACACCGCAGGACTATGGCTCAGAACCACTGTTTTCTCAACTGGGTTCTGAGCCCTCTTCACACACTCGCTGAGACCCATGGTCACAGGAACCAAATAGAAAGTCGGGAACGTGCCAACCATAGTCACGCAGGGAATTACCATACTCTTGAGAACTCCGAGGCCAAACTCGTAACGATCCTTGTTGTTCTGCTGAAATGCAGCTATTGCCTCTGCTATCACCTGAGGCTCGGGATCTTTGTTATTCTCCAGCCTCTTGTCCTCCTGCACCAGCATGAAGTGACCATTCGTCTTCCCCATAATCTGTCTAAGCAGACGATACGACTCCTGACACGTACAGTGGAATCGCACGCCTAGTAGCTATGATCCTGGACTTGGTCGAGTAACCAATCAGCCTGAATAGCTCCTTCGCAAAGTCGTCAACCATGGTCTCCTCACCACCTGTCCTTCTTGATGCCAAGTCAAGATACGCAATTATCTCGTCTGTCTCGTCTGTGATAGGGTTGCTGTACGAGAACTCGTGACTAAGGAGGTCATGATCCGGACTGAGGGGCAGAACATCAGCAGTAACACCGAAGAAGTCATGTTCCCGTGTTTCCTGAACCTCTATGTTGTAAGCAATGAGCTCGTTCAGACTCCAGACTCCAGCCAAGGCTGTCCTCACGTGCTAAGCCATTTCTGCAGTAGCGATTGATCCCCGGTTCAACGTGGGTTTAAGCTATCGGTCACGTGACACCAACGTTTCTCTTAGGCTTTCTCTCAATTTGCGTCCCAAG
>QFEC01004680.1:0-16851 GCA_003316585.1 Gomphus bonarii
GGTTCTTCTGGCTTCATGATGAAGTTGCGGGTGGCATGCTCAGTCCTCTCTTCATTCCCACCACCGACATGGCTGCTGATCTACTCACCAAGCCATTGGAGCGAGTTAAGGTGGATAGATGTAGGACCCTAATGGGGATTGAAAAGTGTATGTGATTATTGCAGTGGTAACTCATCAGGGGGGGTGTTGGGGTATGATTTTATTCCCCTGCATTTGTGTTTCTTTGTCTTGCTTCTCCCTCCTTGATTTACGCTCTTTGGGCGCTTAAGTAAGCGCCCATAACGACCCACCATTGCGCGCCTTTGAGCCTTGTCTTTAGCATCCATATTGAAAAGACCCAAAGCTCTTGTTGCTGCATGTGTCAGTTAAGAGTCTTTATAGATCTTCCCTGTCAACAACAAATGCTATTGACTTGGATGCCTTGTGTCAGGGGACCACCCATTTTGTGACCCAAACTGATGCTGAACTGATTCATGTATACTGACAGTTACTGAGCTGAGCCGTACATACAGACTATAAGAGCAGCAACAGTTGCTTGGCCCAACCACCTGACATCCCAAACTGAGCAACTGAGATGTCAGCCTGAGTACCGGAACATCAGATACAGATTGTGGGGTCATCATACCTTAGGGCCCAATTGAGGGGTAAGGTATGCTGAGGAAGCAGAGACTGGATAGCAGGTATATAGATTGCATAGCTCACTAGCAAGGGACCCTAAGTTTTCCTCTTAGGATTTCCCCCTTGCTACGTGAGGCTTTGTCTCTATGTACATAGTCTAATTTACTTAGGATTTCCCCCTTGCTAGCCTTGGCCACGTGACCTTGGTAACCTTGGTAAGTGCAACAAGGGTTGCCCTTACACCTTGGTTCATCCTAATCGAGCTAAATTTTGAACTACAGGGCTTGATGCAATCAGATAAGAAGGGAATTTGAGTGGTGAGTAAATGGATCAATACTATGTTATTTTTGAAGAATATAAATCAGTAGAAAGGTGATAATGGATAGGGAATTTTTTTATGAATAAGCATTTTGGTGCTCATAAGTGCAGTGGGCATTAAACCTTTGGTGACCTACAGAATATTCCTAGTTACTCATAAACATTAGATTCAACTGAGAAAAATATAATAAATTATCACTATCTGATCACTAATACTGGATAGGATAATACTTCATTGTCATTATTCTTCCTGTTATAGTATAGTAACTTAAGTGCTATCCCAAGACATCACCAGCCAAAATACTTTTGCACAGGCACTTTCACTTAGGAGTACTCCAGGATGGGAAGGCAATAGGGGTCAAATAAATGATAATAAAAATCAGGAAAAAATAGTATTTATTGTTCTTGAATATAGAGTCAAAGCAAATAGCTATATATCCTTGTCAACACCAAGATTGACATGAAAATATGTAGATGTATCCATATATGCACACCAAATGGGTCAGATTCACCTTTTAAAATTGTAGAAAAATTGTGGTAATATACTACAACTATATCTTGAATTTTTGTACTCATAAACTTATCATAAATGTTGTAAGAATTGTAATATTCATAAAAGATATAATTTTGCTGATGTAGGGGAAAAATTTGACTCATGTCTCTGGTTCACAATTGACTAGTTAACTACTGAAAATAGTTCACAAGTCCCCATAGTAATGTGTGTGCAATCTGCTTGTACCCATTAAACCTCTTTGTCTTGTAAATACTGTGTGGAACTCATGAAATAAGAAGAATACAATTTAGGAAATAATGAATATGTTTTGTTTTAACATCATCTAAACTTTGTGAACTGGAAGATATGATTTAGGATGTAAGGCAGATATGTACATCATCACTCAAGGCAGCAGCTCTATAGCAGGATTTGCAGTTTCCAGGTAGTTAGAAAATATTAGTATTTAAAATTTAAGCCAGAGTGACAGTATGCTCACCTTTGAGGAGCTGACCCATACAACACTTGGATTATGCAGTGATTCTAAGGATGCAGTGTAGGGTGAACATCTTAAATTCACCCTCATGTCAAGCCAAATATATTTTAAATTGACATTCCTCTATTTTTTTTCAATAAAAAAGTGCTCAAATTATCTATGATATTTTTCAGAGTTTTTTTGTATTTGTACACAAATTTTTTGAGGTCGGTATTTTCTTATTTTTGTATTATTATCAATGCGGCTTCTCTGATTTTGCTTCCATGTTGAGTCAATATGTGCATCTTGGATTTTCGGTCATAGCTGATAATTTGGCTGACTGACACTCTGGACGCCAAAAAGGCTAGGGGTATATATGTGGATGAGACACATTCACATACTCCCTCTCCTCAGTGTTTTGACACACACTGAGGAGGTGAGCCTCATGTATAACATGTAATATTAGTTACTGAAAGATTATGTAGCCAATTTTTAGGTAGTATTCTTTGAATAAAAGTGTTTTGACACACTGAGGAGCTGATTTTTAGTCTGAAATTCTCTTGTGCACCTATTAAAGTTGCACTATCTAAATTCATTCCCTTCATGCAGACAGGCATTTGGAGCAGTACAAAGTCAAAGAAATCATGAGAATACTGACTCAGGACGAGGGGCACATTGCTTCTTGATCCTGTCTGATGAGGTTGAAAAGGAGGAACCTTTTATAGTCTGGGTATGCTTATTTTGTTATTACTGCACTTCTCTGATTCCATTTTTTTTACAACTAAGACATTGGCATTCACAACAAATTAATAGTATTGCTCTGCTTGGTAGTGATGGAAGGGTGTGATCTCCAATGTGCACTTCAAAATTGTTACTTGCATTCTGCCATTGTTGTGTCTGGACTAGATCCAATGTGCCCCAATTGCTCCTGTCAGCTTCACAACATCTTAGTCAAATACAGGATTAAAGAAGCCAGCTGTCATTCTCAATCACACTCACACACACTGGTCTGAGTGTCACCGGAGCTTTGACACCATGGTCACATGGGTGTTCAGCAACCAATCTCTACATCATGGTTATGGGTTCCATGTATTTGTATACCAACAGATTCAAGAGTGCTGCAGGTCTGACAGTTCATGCTGTCATTAGATAAAGATTGAAAGTTGCTGGTGAGGTTTGTCTTCACTGTACTCTCTAAGACAGTGCCCTTGTGGATGAACTTATTGCAATTCTGCATGTCAATTTGCGAGAGTCGATCTCTAATCTCCGGTGGTGTCGGTAAGATGTACTAGTGAGTAGATTTTCTAGACCTTTTTGAGGGTGCTCAAAAGGTCAGATCATTCAGTTATCGAGAACATCTGTCCTGGCAATGGGCGCTTATCAGGAAGTTGTGTTTGAGCTCTGAACTCTGACTCAGCATGACACTTGGCCAAAGAAAGTAGCAGCTATGAAGTAGTGCTATATTATAGATTGGTGAGATCATTTCGCTGGAAAAGTTTACTACTATTCCCTACGCAACCCCTTGATCAAATACTGAATATGTAAATTTATCCATTGACTGACCAAATATACTGGATGTCAAAAGTGTATGTGAAAGCTCTTTAGATTCCAATCCTTAACCATCACCCACTCCTTTTCCCAATGAATACACTAATCAAGGAACTCATTGTTGGCCTCCAGGATCAACAGGTCATCTCTTTGAACATCGGTGAGAGCACAAATTGATCACTGTCATGTCTGTGTCTACACTACCTTGAAAACCCTGTCTCCCTCCATAAAGTTGCCATTACTGCATTAATAGTGTAAGAAGTATTTATTACCTCTGGCCAAGAAATTACATATGTCTGGCAGTAAGTAGACCAACACTGGTTCTCTTCTCTCAAACCTTACCTTCAATAATTATTCCAGGACAATGTGGACAAGGATAGATATTCTATACATCTTCATTAGGTACAGTACCATTGGATTCTTGCTTGTTTTCACATATGGTGCATATATAATTCCTTCCACTATAGTCATCAACTCGTCTCATAAGGTACTATAGTGGCAATCAATGGTTATTTATTGAGATTTTATCCTCAAACATATCCAATTGGAGATATTCACACCCCATGTGCTCTAACAGTTGTAGGATCTCCCCCTATGTCTAGCCAGGAATATTTGTTGATATCACCTAACGTATAGCTGCAGACCCTTCAACACATTTCAAGTTTGGTACAACTTCTGTTGATCCTCCATACATAAACTGACACAGCTTCAAGGGAGCCTTGGTTTTTGTCCCATTTGTTGACCTCCTCATTGTCATCTGCATACACATGCTGTACCATTGGAGCAAAAAGAGTACTTCATTCCTTGTGATTTTTGCTCTTGAATCACTGATGTTACAACAGTGGGATTATTACTGGTGGCCCTTTGTGTTAAGAACGGGCCGAGCTGAGGTTCTTGCATATTACTCGAGCAAGGTTGTAACTTTGGGTGAGGTTTGGAGTAGGGCTTGGCTTCAGCTTATGTGCTATACCATCCAGATCTCATAGATTCCCTAATTTCCAAGGGTGAGGTCTAACTGAAAGCTTGGGGTAATCTTAGTTGATTTTCTGACTACAGAACTACTAATTTACATACACATTATATACAAGATTAGTATTTCAAATTAGTCAGAAGATTTCAAATCAAAAGAACAAGGGGGTTTCCAGAATGGGAATTAAAACAAAGGCGAGGTGAAACACAGATGAGTAAGAATAAGGTTTGGGCAAAGTTGTTACAAAGATTGTTGCGCGAGGCCATGGAAATTACTTGAATAGGAAAACGTATCATGAGTGGAATTGTGAAGTGAATGAACTGGAGCAAGGTCTAGAACTAGGATGAGAAATCAATAGAGACTGAGCGGGGTTTCCGAAATAAGAAAGAGAACACTTAATCATGGTTGACTAAGTGAATGGGGATCTCACGAGGCAAGATCCTAACACTTTGGATAGGTGTGCCTTATCTCCATGAACTGATTGTATATCATCTAATTCCTTGTCTAGTGGAACTTGCTGTAAGATCATTTCACATCTTCGTCTGACCCTGCCCCTGAATATTTTTATTCCAGTCCACTCTTACATACATTGGCTTTCAGTTCACACCAGAAATTGGTGTAACCAGTAACCCCTTACTGTCAGGGGATGACCCATCTCAAGCCCCAAGCCGAAACAAACACAGCTCAGCCAGGAATGGACCAAACGACCTGAGGTTTTTGGCAGGACCTTCCAAACCTTTGGCACCCTCGGGCCTGAGAAACAGCTCGGCACTTACCCACGAAGTTTCCTAGCTATGAACTGAGATCTGAGGTGGGAAGCTGAGGACTGAGGAAGGCTAGGAAGAGACCCACTTGACCTGAGACACTTAGGCTAAGGGAAATACCTTGGTTCGGATCAGGCCCTCTAAGAGCTAAATACCTGAACCTTGGTTCGGGTCCTGGGAAATTGGCTCCTGAGATGCCTGGTATTTATAGAACCGGTGTGCATACCTTAAGGCCCAAGAGAAGGGTAAGGTATGCTGAGGAAGTAGAGCACAGACCATTCATATATAGATCAAATGGCTCACTAGCAAGGGACCCTAAGCTTTCCTCTTAAGATTTCCCCCTTGCTAGGTGAGACCCCTTTACTGTACATAGGATAATATCTAACTTAGGATTTCCCCCTTGCTAGCACTGCGTGATGTTCTGTAAGTGCAACAGGGGTTGCCCTTACACTTATCAGGTGTCTGATCTGGCTGCTTCTCACAATCTCCAACACCCACTCAAATCCAGGTTCGCACTGGGTGAATCAAGATATCTTCAGATAAAGAAATTGACTGAGTTAGTGGGGCTTGGGCCTGGTTCCAACTCAATTGCATGATCCCAAATCCTTCATTCAGGGAGCTCATCAAACAACTCCTTAGCAAACATGCTCTCAAACTCTTGTAGGTAGTCAGGAATCTCAATCTCAGCTTGGGAATTTCAGTAGTGGGTTTCAGCTAGTCTCTGTGAGGCTGTCTGTGTGGCTCAGATGTGTTCTGGCTTGGGTGACAACATCACACACATCAGTCTGTCCCCTTCCTCTAGCTCATCCCAGGAGCCCTCAGGTTTGGCATCACCTC
This sequence comes from Gomphus bonarii, assembly GCA_003316585.1. NCBI lineage: Eukaryota > Fungi > Basidiomycota > Agaricomycetes > Gomphales > Gomphaceae > Gomphus > Gomphus bonarii. The sequence goes on from QFEC01004680.1 coordinate 6,021, forward strand.
TCTCCTCATCCTCCTCAGGTAATTTTGGAAATGGTCTGGCTCAGCATGTCTGGATGTGACATTTGGTCTTTCAGGCCTCTTTCTGCTCTACCCAAATTTCAGTTTGGTACGTGTGACACTTAGTTGGACAGCAGCTCATTTTGATCTTTCAGGTCTGCCAGTCAATCTCTGAGTTGTGCTCCTCAAGCCAGGTGAATCCAAGGATAATGTCTTGCTTGCCCAAGTTGGTGACTGCAAAGGTGGTCCATTCCATGTGCCCATCTACTTGGAGGATCATATCTACAATCTCCTGAATAGATCCAGCTTCATTAGGAGATCCATTCACATTGTAGGCTGGGATTGGTCTCTGAAGCTTCTGAGTGGTGAGTTGGTGATGTTTCACATAGGCTCAGTTCATGAATTGGCCGGTGGCTCCATAGTCTATGAGAGCTGGTCCAGACTTGACTTCTGCAGTGTCTGTCATCTGAATCTCTACCTTGATCACCAGGGACTTTGGGCTTGGGGTAGCTGCTATCATGTATCTCTTTGGGAGTTGTCTCTCCCATTGCTGAAGCCATACCCAAGGCAGTTTTGGGGGCAGTTTGGGTTTTTGTGCAACTATTTCAGGTTGCAGACTGGGGGGCTGAAATGGAGGTTGTTTCATTCTCAAATTCTAGAACAGCAAACTGATTATGTACAGGCAGTGGGGGCACATGATTCACCCACTGCAGGCTCCAAAACCCCTTTCTTCTCCTTCTGGCTTCTCTTCAACCTTGGCTTTTGTCTCAGTCTTGGTCTCAGCCTCAGGTGGGGGAGTTCCTGAGAGGTCAGCTAACTTTAGTAACTCTGGTAGCAGCTCTAGTTTCTCCTCTACACTGATGGTCCTAATGTCAAAGGACAGGGGGAATTCTTGGGCAAGATGTCCCATCTCTTTGCATCAGTAGCAGACCCCAGATGGGTTGTTCCTTACTTGGGTTTGGTCCACCTCCATTGGAGTGGGCCCTTCTTTCAGTGCCAAGTATTTACGTGCCTGTGTGAGCCAAGGGGGACCGAAGTGTTGGGAGATAGTTCCTGCAGGTTTTGGGATTACAAGGGAGCTTCTTGGGAGGGTAATGGGGAGGTGAGGGGTTGCCCAAGAGCTAGTCTTGTTAGCTTCCATGAAGGCCTCATTTGCCTCTCAGTTCCAAGCTACTTTCCAAGCCACTTCATACCAGTCTTCCAGGTTATCAAAGCCTGGTGCCCCTTCTCCTAACAGAGCCACTTTGGTCTGTATCCTTGGTTCTAGACCTTTCAAAAACTTTATCACTGTCATTTTGTTGTCATGGTATTTGGCTAGGTCTATAAGCTCCACAAATCAGTCAATGTACTCCTCTACTGAGTCCCTGCCCTGGGTCTCACCTAGCAAGGGGGAGATCCTAAGAAGAAAGCTTAGGTTCCCATCCTAGTGAGCTGTCTGATCTATATACCAATTGTCTGTGCTCTACTTCCTCAGCATACCTTACCCTTCTCTTGGGCCTGAAGGTATGCACACCAGTTCTATAAATACCAGGCATCTCTGGAGCTGATCTCTTGGGACTCAAATCAAGGTTTGGGAACCCAGCCCTTATAGATCTTGACATAAACCAAGGTATCTTTCCTCAGCCTAAGTGACTTGGCCTCAAGTTGAGTGGATCACTTCTCATCCCTCCTCAGTCCTCAGCTTCCCACCTTAGATCTTGGCTCCTGGCTCAGGAACTTTGTGGGTAAGTGCCAAGCTGTTTAGCAGGCCTAAAGGTGCTGAATGTTCTGAGGGTCTTGCCAAAAATCTTGGGTTGCTTGGTGCATTCCCAGCTGAGCTGTGTTTGTTTCAGCTTGGGGCTTGAAACAGGTCATCCCCTGACGGTAGATGTGCTTGACAGTCTATCTCTAGGGCTGTGGAGACTCTGACTAGGGCAGGACAATTCAATTCAGCACTTCTTCTTAGAGTAAGGACAATGTTTGAAGTGAGAATCTGATTTTACATCATCACCTATGGCCTCTGCCTGTTGCAATGCAGGACTTCCTGCAATACACAAACTATCTCAGGCTTTGCACTGAAGAGATTGTTCAGGCTGGCAAAGGCTCGGGAAACACAGTGCAAGGGTTCACACATGTCATGCTGATCTCAGCAGTGTATAACCTCTCTCACACCATCTCCCATGCCTGGGTGTGATAGACTACAGAGTGTCAGAAGGTTTGGATTGATGGACTGATTATGATAGTATAAGTTAGTAGCATAGAGATATTATGAGTGATGGCCACAGGCTCACTTGCTGTGGCATCCAATCTGCTTGACCATTGAGGTCTTTGCTATGTGATCTGACATCCCCAAGCCTAATAGTACTGAGAAGTGTCATGTGCTCAGCACCACTTTGGATGACACCACTTGAGGTTGAGAATGAGGGTGAATGTTGATAGGCAGGAGAGATAAGGGTCTGTGTGGATCCTGGAAATATAGATGATTGAGGTATTAACTACAGAGGAGCAAAGTATAGTTGATTTAAAATCATATTTTCCCAATGAACTGTGTTTTGTAGGACTCTAGAACAGTAATTAAGCAGAAACTACATGTCTCAACTGTAGTACACTATATAAAACATTATAATGGACTTTGATATACTCAAAGTGGTTGGTGCCCTCTATCTATATGTATATTATATTACTGAAAAATATCTAACAAGTCTGAATTGATTTGGTGTGGCTACAGCTGTTCTGCAGCTGGGGTTGATCAGGGCCAACTTCCTGAAAAACAATTTTTATTGTGGCAATTTTACATGGATTTCACATTGCCATGGCCTCCATATTGGGTTGAAGAAGTTATATTTTTATTTTCAGACAGAATGGCTACAGTTTGACTGAGTAATTGCAGTTCTCTTTTTGCCTGCATGAACAGATGTAAATTTTGGCATGCACCTTATGTAATGCAAACCAGTGTAATTTCTGAAAGCAAGGTTTGACAAAAGGATTGGGCTAACCTTAGTTGATTTTTTGACCACTGAACTAATTTACATACATATTATATATAGATTAGTATTTCAAATAGTCATAATGGTTTCAAATCAAAAGAACAAGGGGTTTCCAGAACAGGAATTAAAACAAAGATGAAGTGAAACATTGATGAGTAAGAATAAGGTTCAAGCAAGGTGTGTTACAAAGATTGTTGCATGGTGCAATAGAAATTACTAAATAGGGAAAGTGTATTGTGAGTGGAGAATTTATTGCAAATAAAAGAAGTGATGGAAGTGAGGTCTAGACTCTGAGGCTGAGTAAACAAAGGGCTGAGTAGGATTACTTGATCATGGGATCTCACTTTGCAAGATCCTAACAGAAGGAGATAAGTGTGAGGGTGATGCTATTGACAAGGTCACAACAACAAGATACTCCAACATTAATGAGCTGATAAGGGGCTTTTCCATCTGGTGTAGTGGTAATCCTCAGAGATCAAGCTGAGAAGTAGCTGTTACACCAGTCACAACTTATATACCCTAATCTAAAACCTATTATGTAATCAGAAGGCACAAGGCATGGAAACACATGGAAACATAAACAAGAGACAACAAACTGGACAATGAACTCCAAGCTGAACCCTGACATTACCCCCCTCTCAATACATGGCATCTGGATGTGGAGTTTTGTCGAGATTGTTAACAGAAGCACCCACTAACATATCTTGTCAGTCTCCTCCAGAGTGAGGGGTGGGTCCAGGTCAGGTTCCGATCAAGTTCTACCCCAGGGTACAGTTGGAGGGCAAACTCGCAACTCAGGCAACAATTGCTGTGGGTACTGTAGGGACCTTTGTAGGTTTTGAATGATGCCTCTTGCATGTACTCCCATATGGTGTTGCAAGTCCTCCTCCCAGTGAATCCCTCAAATGTGCAGGGGATTGAATCTCAGCCAAGGAATCTTATGTCTCCAGCCTCATAGGGTTGATGAGTGAGAGGTTTCTTTTGCCAGGGAAGGGAGAAGGTGGGTTTGGGTGGAGCTGGGAGTTTGAGGAGTCTCTTGATTTGTCTAATGTCCTTTGAGTCAATAGACCAGTGCAATGATATAGGGTAGGATTCAAGTGGGATGAGACTCTGTTAGCTAGATTGGCTGGTCATGTTGTAGTGAAGAGGTTGCTTGTTATTGAGTGGATGGGGGAGGACTGATAGTGGATGTTATACAAGTGTTGAATTGAATGAGATGTCAATGAAAAGAATTAGATGTTGGGTGAGGTGTTGCTTATTTTTTTGAGGTTAGAGTGTCATGTGCTAGGTTCCTTCCTTCTGTCCAATTGAAGAGGTGTCACTTGGGAGTTTCCATGAAGTTTTCTAGGGTTCAAAAGGGGAGGGTGGCATATAGAGTAGCTGATATGCATTGTGGGGCTTTGGGGTTCTGTTGGTGAAACTCCATGACAAGTCACATTGCTCCAGAGATGTCCTTCACAGGTAGCCAGGAATCATCTGCAGTTCCATAACCCTTCCAATGGACTAGGTATTCTAGTCATCCTTGGTAGACCCTGCTGTCTAAGATCCTCTTGACTTTGTACTCAGGGACTCCATCTCAAATAACAGGAGGAGGGGGAGGTTGAGCATGTTGTTCTTGGATTGGATCCTCTTGGTAGGGGTGTAGGAGGTTGACAGAGAAGATGGGATGGGTGCAATCAAAAGATGGTGGGAGTTGGAGGCCATAGGCATGCCATGATACAACCTTGTTCACTGCATAAGGACCCAACCATTTATGATCCAACTTCTTCATTAGGCAAGTGGTTGTAATGTTTTGTGCATTTAGTCAGACCTTATCACTGATCTTGTATGTGGGAGCAGCTTGGTGGTGTAGGTCATAGAATTGTGCCATGTTATTGAAGGGACTAAGCAACCTTGTTCACAGTAGGGTGTAGGATTTTCCAAAAGATCTATCAATTTCACTCCTCAGTGGTAGTTAATACTATAGTATATTTTAGGTGTACCTATTAATTTTACTGTACTGTCAAAGTACGATCTACTGAGCCTCAGTTCCCTCAGTCATACCATCTGAAGTCCGACTGACCGTATTACAAGCTACGGACTTCCAAGTCTTACAAGTACTATTTGGTTTGGCTCATCTCAGCTTGGTATATCACACCTTACTATATTCTTTATTACTCACTCGCTTCGCTTCAGTACATGTACAGGCATGTATGCTCACCTTTTCATATATTACTATTCTTACTTCCATACTTTACATTTTTGTTTCCATGCCTTGTGCAATGTTGTTGCATATCTTATGGTACCCCATTCTCTATATAAGTAACTAGCCCTCATGTATCTATTCTCTGTTCAGATTATCGACTAAGTTAGACATATGCTACCAATACTTAAGTTAGTAGTCCAACTGTCCAGTACCGAGCATTTTGGACCCTACTGAAAGTCAGTCTGAAATCCAGTGGCACGGGCAGGAGGATTGGTGCAACGCAAGAACATTGAAGCCAATGCCATGTCCCAACCTCAGCTCATTGGACCAAGCCAAACCACCCAAAACAAGAGCGTGTGTGCACGCACTTAACATATACATAAAGAAATAATGAGAAATTAGCTACTATTTTATTATTACTAGATGGGTTACTCACATCCTCAGTGGTAGTTAATACTGAGGAGGGAAGGAATATGTGGGCAATGTCTCACCCGCATATATGCTTGAACTGGCCCTTTAGCACTGGCCAGACACCCATCTAATAAGCAAGCTACTGAGCGACTGCTTGGGTGGCTCCTGCTAAACTCTGGGGGCACACATGTAGTCTTGAGGTGGAGGCAAATCTGGGTGCCACGCCTGGTAGTGTACAGCAAAATAAAGCAAGGACTCAGCCACAAATGATGGGAAAAATATCAGAAAATTCAGAAAAATATTACAGCATATGATGAACCATTCTTGAGGGCTTTGACTATAAAAATACAAATATATTAAGTTTGAATTTGTCAGAGGTGGTATAGTGCATATATGTATGCACCCTACACATCCCCTCAAGCTTAATATATGCTGAGTTTTTCAGTGATGGCCTTGTGTCAGGGTTCAGCTTGGGGTTCATTGTCAGTTGTTGTTTCTTGTTGATTTCCTTCCATGACTTTCCATAACTTTCTGGAACTTTCCATCATTTTCTGTAACCTTCCAGAACTTTCCACAACCTTCTGTCACTTTCTGGGACTTTCTAGAACCTTCCGTCACCTTCTATGACCTTCCATGACCTTCCATTAGGGTATATAAGTGTGACTGGTGTAATGGCTACCCCTCAGCTTGATCTCTGAGGGTTACCGCTACACCAGGTGGGCTCTCTATGTATTTGTTGCTAGTAACCTTGTATAAACTGAGGATTACTGCTACACCAGGTGGAAATTACCCTTATCAGCTCACTAAATATTGGAGTATCTTGTTGTTGTGACCTTGTCAATAGCATCGCCCTCACACCTTGGCCTTTGGTCCAGGGAAGCCTTTTGTAAGTATGTCTGCCAACATTTGATCTGTTGGCAAGTAGTTGATTTGAATTTTCTCCAATTCGATGCTATCTCAGATAAAATAGAGACGAGTGTTGAAATGCTTCATTCTTGAATGCTGCTGATTCACATAGGCTATTTTAATAGTAGATTGGTTATCAGAATATATTTTTATTGGCAATTTAATGGGCTGGAAAACTTTGGTTATTAAATTCTTCAGCCATATTGCCTCCTTTGTTTCAAGTATCAGGGCAATAAATTCAGCTTCAGTTGACAACAGTGCAATGATTGTCTGCTTTTGGCAACTCCTGGAGATGCTTCCTGAGTCAATTTGAAAGACATAGGCTGATATGGAATGCCTATGGTCTTGAGATGCCCAGTCAGCATCAGAATAGCTGACTAGTCCTTCCCTGTTCCCTCCTAGGACTAGCTTTTTGTTCTTCATACCCTTTAGATATTTATACACATTTCACTGCATTCCAGTGAACTTGTCCTGGATTTTCTAGGAACTGAGACAATAATGATACTGCAAAAGCAATGTCCAGTCATGTGGCTACAGCAGCTCACATAAGAGATCCAATCGCCTGCCAGTATGGAACTTGTTCCATGGCTCTCTTTTCTTCGTCAGTAGTTGGGCATTGATCTTTAGTCAATTTTAGATTCAGATCTAGAGGAGTCGCATGTGTTTTGGCATCTGTAAGATTATAGTTGGCTAATATCTTGTCAATATATGCTTCCTGGGACAAACTAATTGTCCTGGCTGTTCTATTGTGCTCAATCTTGAGATTGAGTAGCCAGTGTATCTCTCCAAGATCTTTCATCTTGAAGATATGTTCTAGGTCTTTCTTGATGCTGTAGATAGTGTATTCATCTACTGCTGTGATGGTAAGGTCATCTACAGCTGCTCCAATGATTGCATAGCCCTTTGGTCCATGTCTGTAGAATACTGCTGCATCAGAGGATGATTTCTTAAATTCCATACTAAATAGTGCTGTGGAAAGACACTTGTACCACTCTCTACCTGACTGTTTGAGGCCATATATGCATTTCTTGAGTAGGAGAACATGTTCATGTTCTCTCTCAAAATATCTCAGCGGCTTGCACATGTATATAGGATCTTGTAGTTTAGCATTCAAATATGCTACATCCACATCCATTTGATGTATTGGCCAGTTTTTCCAGGCAGCAATAGCACATATATTCTGTAATGATGTCATCCTAATGACTGGTGCATATGTTTCATCATAATTGACTCCAAATGTTTGGGAGAAACCTTGGGCTAATAGCCGAGACTTAGCATGTAGTATAGTTCCTTTCTGATCCTTTTTGAGCACATGTTTCCATGTACTTTCAATGATATTCACTCTGGAAGGTGGAATAACTAATTCCCATGTTTCCTTCTTGATTTGAGCCTTAATTTCATCATCCATGGATTTCTTCCATGTAGGATTATTTAGAGCATTTTTAGTCATCATTGGAAGAGTCAGGTCTTGGCTGAAGAGTGTTTCTTTGCCTTGTTCTTCTTCTGAAGGTTCAGTGCTTATTGCAAAATAATCATCATGATTCATCCCTTGATGGCATTGTTCTGCATATATGCAGGAATTTTTTAGAATATTATTCTCTTGACTCTCAACCACAAGTGTGGTGTATTCATCCTCCATGCTATGAATAATAGTATGTATTGACCCTAAACCAGCTCTCTCATGTTGGAGGCATATTCGCTCACTTCTTTGGGGTGGCTGTGGTTGGGTAGGAGTATTCACACTTGTCTGATTTGGTTGTAGGTCCTCAAATTCTCTCAAGGGTGTTTCTTCAACTACCTCCTCAATCTGGCTCTCCTCAAGTGCCCAATCATGTGATGTCTGGGGTGCCAGTACTGCCCATATTGGAGGAACTCTGGTTACTCTTGGTGTGGATATTATGTGCTCATCTGAAGGTAGTATAGGAGGAATTGTTTCCCTCTCTCCTGTGTCAAAAATAACATTTCTTTTGGCCGTTACCCTCTTTGTATCTGGCCAGTAGATGCAATGGCTGTCGCTTTGTGTGGAGTGACCAACCCGCTTTGCTTTTTTGGCTCAAGGTAATAGTTTATCATCTTGTTTGATTTTGACATCCCCCATTGATGTGTGTCACATAAGTTTGGTTTTATATGGTGAACCATCTCATAAGGTGTCTTATCTGGTAGAGTTCATGTATGCGTATGGTTTTTGATATAGTTAGCATGCTGAATAGCATATCCCCATAAACTCTTGGGAAGATTGGACTCCAGTAGCATTGCATGGGTTTTCTCAACTAATGTATGATTTAAGTGCTCAGCTACTCCATTTTGTTCTGGAGTGTCATGTATGGTGTACCAGTGTCTAGTACCTTGCTTGTCCAAATAATTATTGAATTCAGCACTCATGTATTTGCCCCCTCTATCTGAGAACAGAGATTTGATGTGTATACCATGCTGGCAAAGTATCATGGCTTTGTAGAGCTTGTACTTCAAGAATACTTGATCTTTAGTTCCCATTAGGTATAGGACAGATTCTCTCGAATGATCATCAGTAAATGAGACATAATATGACTTTTTATCAATCGTCATATGTCTGGATGGTCCCCAAATGTCAGAATATATTTTATCCCCAATATGTTTTGAACGTTCACTAGGTTCTTTTGGGAGAGGTTTGTGTGTGATCCTCAGCTTGATACATGCATCACAAACAATTTTGCCTCTTGTATTCATGAGCTCAAGGCCAATTACCATCCCATGGTTCACTAAGTATCTCAGGGCCTTCTCATATATATGGCCGAGTCTCTTGTGAATTTCTATGGTGGTAAGGGATGAGTGAGTGAGGTTGGATTTATTCTCATTGTCCAGACAATAAAGGCTATGTAGTTTTGGTGCTTGAAATAGTATTGTGCCAGCCGGACTCCTCATAGTACATTTTTGAGGTGCAAATTCAGTCTGGTTTTTGACATCATTGCACCAGCCAATAGATATGAGAGTGAAGGCAATTTTAGGAGCATATAGTGTGTCTTTTAATGTTAGATTAACTGCTTTCCCTTTGACTCAAGTAGTAAGCTTGAGTTGTCCACTGCCATAAGCCTCAAAGCTGCCCCTATTGGCTGCTCTGATGGTCCTAGGCTTCAGGAAGCTATGGTAGTTCTCTAGCATCTTCCAATGAGGTGTCATATGGGAACTAGCACCTGTATCTAATATAATTGTGTCTCTTGTACTGTCATTGATTGTAGCCACATAGTCATTATTAATGAATGCAGTTGGCTCTTCATCATTATCTTGAAATCAGCTCTGTTCATCGGCTACATCTGCCTTTCCTTTCCCTTTATCTCTTTTCTTTTTAAATCTGGATCATTTCTTTTGTCTATGTCCCTGCCCCTCTTTTCCACCACCTTTGGCCTAGCAATTCTCTTTGGTGTGGCCTGGCTTCTTGCAGTTGGTGCATATATGCACCTTTTTCTCTGATGTACCCACATCTTTGTTCCTCTTGAGTAATAGACAAAGTCTTCTGTCTGTCATATTGAGTTTTAAGTATCCTGATGATATTATCAGGATCTAGAGGTTTTCTGACCTCCTCAAGGGATGTGATGAGGGCATTCATGACTGCTTCATAAGAAGGTGGCAGTGAGGTGAGTAACATGTCAAGGAATTCTCCTTCAGATATTTGGGCTCCCATTTCATTGAGTTGAGAGTAGAGATCTTGTGCTTTATCCAGGTGCTCCCTGAGGTCATTATTCTCCAAACACTTCAGGTTCTGGAGCTGTCTTTGTACAGTAGTGACCACCATCTTGGGCTTCTTGGTCATTTCGACCACTAATGCATCTCTTCTTCTCTAGCATAAGTGCCAGTGATTCTGACACTGAGACCAATATATGGCTCTTAACTAGTCCTTCGTGGGCTAGAAACTTCTCAAGTATCTCCTCAGCCTTGTCAACTTTAATCTCTTCTTCATCAGTGAGAATGTGACCTTTGGTGAATGTAGGAGGATCAGGTGGCCTATTGACAGTGCCTTCTATATGTTAAGAAGGTTCTTTGACTCAAAATTGGTTCATAGATTAGCTTGCCACCAGGGCCAGTTAGACCCATCAGTAGCTAGCTTTCCCATACCAAGGGATGGTTTCTCTGCTTGGTCTCCGGGGCCCATAACCTATGAAGAGACTAAGCAACCTTGTTCACAGTAGGGTGTAGGATTTTCCAAAATATCTATTAATTTCACTCCTCAGTGGTAGTTAATACTATAGTATATTTTAGGTGTACCTATTAATTTTACTATAAATAAAGAAATAATGAGAAATTAGCTACTATTTCATTATTACTAGATGGGTTGCTCACCTCCTCAGTGGTAGTTAATACTGAGGAGGGAAGGAATATGTGGGCAATGTCT
>QFEC01004703.1:9064-40965 GCA_003316585.1 Gomphus bonarii
ATAAAAAAAAAAAAAAAAAGAGACATCCCAGACTCGCTATAAATAACTTTGAGAAAGGGGGGACAAGACGAACGCGATCAAGACGACAAGAAGTCATACACGTATAGAAGTAATCACTCCTCTGCACCAGAGGCGGAGGACTGAGTCTGGGCATGCGTTTCGGGAGTAGAAACCGGCGAAGGCGAGTAGGACTGGGGTGTGGCACTCCGTTCAGAGTGTGGCGCGGCAGAGTTCGGAGGCGCGGCAGCGCTGGCGCGGGCGAGGCCTGCTACAAACGACGGCCCAAACGTCTTCCACAAATTCGACACGACATCGGCAGGACTGCTCGCAGCTCCAGGCGAAGTGGCGGCCCTTCCATCACCAGGTGGCTGTGCAGCCTGAACCTGAGCCACAAACTTCCACGCCAAGTCCCACAAAACCCTCAGCTTGCCTTGAAGAAAAAGGAAGAAGGCGCCCTCGGCATTGGTGATACCCGCGTCGATAGAAGCCTCGTTTTGTTTAAAGTAGGGCGCAAGATACATATCGTAGATGTAAGTGGAACCCTGTGAAAAGAGACACGCGCGCGCGCGCACGAGTCAGGAGAAGGAGAGAGACAAAAAAGGAATGCTGCGCGATGACCTGAGTTTGTGGAAGAGCGAGGTACAGTATAAAGGCCGTCTTAATCTCCCAGTAAAACGGCACCCTGGGAGCAAAAAGCGAATGAGGCCCAAATTACTACTACCACACAAAAACGAGCACCCCACCAGCTCACAAGCCACTCTAGTGAATACTCAACGCCAACAAGGGCTCCCACAATGGACCTGGCGGGGGGTTTAGATCATTATCAAGACATATATATATACCACTCGTGCGGGGCACGAGGCTTACCAGTATTTGACCCAGCGCTCCAGGTCGGGCTCAGAGACAGGTCTATTTGAGAGTGCCTTGTACGAAGCAATGCAAGGATGCAAAAATGCTATCCAAGCCCTAGTTCCACAGGAGACGTGTCAGCACACGACCACCATTGATGGACCATTATTCAGGCCGAACTCCTTACGTCAGAAGGTGACTGAGAAGTTTTATTAAACCCATTGCCTGTGAATTGTACGAGTAGCAGTAGATGATACTGGAAAAGACTAGGAGGGGGACTGGCAGAGGGGATCTGAGTTGCTTCCACGCACGCACGAATTTCTATACATGGATCATGTTATGTAATAAATCACGTGTTAATAATGATGAGTATCACGTGACAGTAACCGCAGCCTTTCATTTGATTTTTGCTTTCCTGGATTATATTTGGCAATGCTCTGAGAAAGGCCACTTGTTATGGAATTATGACAACACTTCTTCCTTGAGGACCCTACCACTCAAATCATTGGACTGCCTACTGAACTAAAAGTTTACAGCCACGCCTACCACCCTGAATGGTTACAACATAACCTGTTCCCGCGAGCCATGGCAACGACACCGTGGGCGAATGCCTGCCATTTCCTCATGGTGCCACGTATGACTGGCCCCCTCCAATTGCGCCTCTTTGCGCACCTACGCTTTTTACCGCTGCACATAATATACCCACGATATATCGAAAGCCAGCCAGTTTGCGCACGTACGAAGTGATGTACCTGGATATTATGCATGCCCAAGGGCTATGTCAGCAAACCTTGTAAGCGACACCCACGTCTATATCCCACCCCCCAATGCCCTGCGCCGTGCGGCTGTGTAGGTGGATCCAAATCAGCGAGACGTGGTCCGTGTGAATGCCAAAAAAAAAAATTGCTCAAGTGTGGTTGTGCCAGTGTGAATGAGGCTAAGTCACCGCCAAACTCTGTGTCGTACAATTTACTTCGGGCTGCAATAATAATGCATTTCACTCTAGAGATCGTTTCCCGTTGGCTGTATCGTGGAGTAGGCGGTTATGCTCATAATGTTCTGAACATGCATAGATTCAATTTTGGACCTTTGATTCAGCAAGGGAGTGCCCTCAGTTTAATTACTTAATTTTCGGAGTTCCCACAGCCATTTTTTGTGGGGGTCCATTAAGGTGGATACCATCGATCACTTGTAAATTACCTATGACAGCCCGACCCCAGCTGGGGCCGCTCATGTTAAGTGCATTGTCTGTCCTGTCGCTCTCTTATAGCCTATACTCCCCACACAAAGGGGAATGATACACTTCTTGAAATGGTACGACAGCTCGACTCCACATCGTGCCACCTCATGCTATCCCTGATATTCATCTTCATCCTTTTTCTATAGCCTATATATCTAGCTGAATGTCTAGTCAGAGTTGACACCCAAAGGAAAATATGACAAAGCATCCATCACTTCTTGCAAAAAAAAAAAAAATTATGACAGCTTGACTCCAAACTGCCACTCATCGAGCTCTATGCCTGGTATTTCCTATTTCATCACTCTACCACCAATGTAACTACATGTTAATCAAAAAATTGATGTCCGATCAAAGTTCGTCTGTTGCCTCGCGTTCTTTGGCAACTAATCTAATGTCGTCAAAAGATATAGAGGATCGCTCGCACATGCCTCTGAAGATCCCTCCGGCTTTGTATAAATTCGTGGGCGTGTCGTATTCCGAGATGCGGCCCGCATCTAGGACACATATCCTGGAAAAAAACTAGTCAGAAAGCGCCAACAGAAGACAACCACTGCCAGCTCAACTTGTCATAACCTATGATGGTTTTGAGTCGGTCTAGCAACAATATCAGTAGAAAAAAAACAATGCATGATAAATTCTACAAATCCACTCACGAGCAATGCACAGTATTGTTCTGTCTGAAAACTGAAAGTAGGGTGTGTGGGTAAGTAACTACAGACGACTGATTGGGTGACTGCTACTGACTTCTTCTGCGATCGTTGTTTGGATTTTCGCATCCGTCTCATAATCAACGGATGCGGTGGCCTCGTCCAGCACTAGGATTTTCGAATCCTTGACCAGTGCTCGTGCAAGAGACACAAGACTCCTCTGAAAATCATTATATCAAATTTCCGTAAAGGCTCCCTGCATTCCGACAGAGAAATTCGAACCTGGCCAACAGAGAGGTTGCCTCCTTCATCCTCAATCGTCGTGTCCAAAGAAAACCGATTCTGGCCCTCCTCTTCTTCAGCACCCGGTTTTACCTGGTCAACGAGGTATGCACGCTTCAAAGCGTCCCAGAGTCGCGCGTCATCTATATATACTCGGTGAGTATCCAGCCACCAATGTCATGTGGGGGAGATTCGCACCATGCACGCCGAAAGGGTCGAGGTTGGTGCGCAATGTACCATTAAAGAGTATGGGATCTTGGGGTATCACTAGAGCAAAATGTACATAAAGGCATATAGCACGAGAGCTTGACCACTCACTCGAAAGACGACTACGAAGATCGTTGAGACCCAAAGTGGAGGTATCAAACCCGTCGATGCAGATGGAGCCGGCTTTCAGCTCCACAAGTCGAAATAGGGCAGTCATGATAGACGACTTCCCGGCTCCGGTTCTAGACAAATGGTAATTACACTTGGTGGATTCTTGACATACAACGAAGAAAAACAAAAAAACAGACCTGCCAACAATCCCGATCTTCTCTCCTCCTTCGACAGTCATTGTCAACCCCTTCAAGACCGTGGGTAACTCTGGACGGTAGCTCATCTCGACATCTTTAAACTCGATCTTTCCTTCAGCTGGCCATTCGGGTGGTGGTTTGTTCTCCGGCCGTTCATAGTCTGCATCCTGTGCTATCTCTTGGGTATAGTGCACGACACGCTCAACACCCTGGTGAGTCGTACGTGAGTTGACATTCTGATCACGTATGAGAATTTCATACATTCATATTATTCTCAACCTCTGCGCTCTGTCGCACAGCCCAGCCAAACGACTGTTGTACGAGCAAAATATATGAAAGTGTGACCCCAGTTTGAGAGGGAGAAATGGTGAACCGGGAGGCAACAGTGAGGATAGCAACAACGAATGTCAAAAGAGTTCCTAAAAAGTCTAGCCGAATCCCTGAGCACAAAAAGATCAATACTGAAGGCCTGACAACTAAGAGAATGGAAATCAAATACCTAGCCATCGCTGATTGGCAACGGTCAACCAGTATGCTCTGAAAGGATCATCATGTATATAACCACAATAATGAAGAAACGAACCAAGCCAAACAAACCTGTTCTCTATATCTATTCTATGTTCATTCTCGCTCACAAATCGACGAGACTCGCCATACGCCCCTGCTCAAACTTGAATGTCATGACCAGCAAACACAAGCCGTTCACTCACGAATGGTGGCGAGACCACTAAGCGACTCGGAGAAATGACTATACATAGTCGATCGCAATATAGCATCTGGTGTCAAATCGGTTAAGGTCTTGAAAACAAATAAGGGACTCCGCTGGAAAGACGCACCTAATCGCTATATCCATGAAAGGAAGATACATCATCAACAAGATTCACAGCGAAAATATATAGAGAGAGAGACTAACCTTCAGCTCTCGCGCGCTAGATCGATAAAAAATAGCAGCATATACGTAAACCACCGATATGACTGCCACGGCGATCACAAAGTAGGGAAGGACTGTCGCGACCAAGATGACAGCTCCAACAATCTGTGCCACCGTCGCTGTTAACATCCGCAAGGAATCACCCTAGGCATAAATGGGATCAACGAGTGACTCTTGTGTACCAGACGACGCACAACACGTACCAGTAAATTATCAATGGTATCAATGTCTAATCAAACAATAAGCTTATAACTTCAGACTCTGATTTGCTCAGGGACTCACCCTTCGAAAAGCGGTTCATAATACGACCTAGAGGCTGCATATATGCTATGAGTTAACTCAAACCCACACTTATTACACGAGGAACTGTACCGTCGTGTCAAAAAAGCTCATCGGTGCATGCATCACTCGGTTTATAGCTGCCTGAAGAGGAGTCATTGGCAAAATTATTGAAATCACAAGGCAGTACTTCTTCTCACGCGGTGAAGCTGCCTTGAAGCAAAGTAAGTCAAGAAAGCAAAAGTCGATCCCATGCAGGAAAATGCGACCGTCTATCAATAAGAGAAGATAATCAAAAACCTTGAGTTCAGAGAACCTGAAAGGGTCTCACCTGAGAAATACCGAGGCCGGCATAGATTCCCATCTGATCCATGGATTTGAGCCAATTGCTCGGGCAGTACAAAGAATCGAGCTCACGTAGAAGCCTTCGGGCTGCTTCCATTTCCTGAGTTACAAACTCAGTTGGGGTGGGGGCATTCAGTAAAAGAAGGCACCACAGCTTACCTTTCCTGCCAATACACCAGCCTGAAGAAATTTATTTAATGAAAATCTAACGAAACCGCTTAAGAATCGACGGACCAGTACGAGGACATCACCGTTGTGCCTTGCATGAATAGTACGGACATTAACAAGAGTGGCAGTATAACAGGACCCCTCCCCGCTCTGAAATAAGCTGCGTAGACTACACAAGATGATGAGGTTATTCTTCGGCAAGGCAGCTACCCAAAATAAAAAACGTACCAGCATTGGTGACGGCACCAGTATTGCGTTCCTCGGCCTGCATCATTTGGCCACCGACCGAACCGGTTTTCATCCTATGTTTACCGTCCTCTTTGCCAGCTTCGCCACCGCTCTTATCCTCCTTCTCGTCTTGGGACCCAAATTGTTTCACAAACTTGGCGAATGCACCGTTGCTCTCGATGAGCTCCGAGTAGGTTCCACGTTCGACAATTCGGCCGTCAAGCATAGTTATGATGTAATCGACCTGGGGTAGGAAATGCAGGGCGTGGGTGACTAGAACGCGTGTCTTGCCATGGAGTGCGTTCAGGAAAACATTATTGAAAAGTGCTTTTCCCACATGCGCGTCCAGAGCCGAGAGGGGATCGTCAAAGATCTGGATCTCGGTGTCGCAGTAAAGAGCACGACAGATGTTGAGCCGCTGCTTCTGGCCGCCAGAGAGGGATATCCCCTAATATGGCTACAGGTCAATAGCCAATTCGAGTTGCATTCAGCTTACCCTTTCTCCGACTTCCGTGGCGTCACCATGGGGCAACATCTCCAGATCGGGTTCAAGGCAAGAGTCGCGAACCGCTGCCCAGTACTTGTGTATGCAAACACAATGAGACGATATCATAATAGAATTAAATAAAACCCACCCGCTCCTCCTCGAACGGACGTCCAAAACAAATATTCTCTCGCACGGTCGCATTCTGTCATTTGGATCATCCTTTGACAGGAGGATTTTATATGACCCTTCCCAACGAACCTGAATCCAAGCACTTTGTTGACAGTAGCCGACTGAACCACCAAACCGAACCGTTCCCGCTTCGCGTCTCATCTCGCCGATCATTCCCTGTAGTAATGAAGACTTCCCCGACCCCACCGGTCCAACAACGGCACAAAGCTGCCCTCGAGGTATGCTTAAGTTGATATCAGTCAGCTTGAACGTGTGTTCGGCAGCCTTGGCCGTTTGGACTTGGACGGGTGTGGATACAGTTTTACCACGTTTCGATTTCTTATTGACATCAAAGTCAGGGGGAACGCCATCCCAGGAGAAATCGGCGTGGTCCACTCTGATGGCTTCGGGAAGAGAAGGGTCAATGATCTTGGTTTGGGAGAGAGTTTCCGCAGTAAAGGCGTCCCGAAGTCGCTCGGTTGCGTTGATAGCATCTGCAGTAGCACTAACCGCCATTGCTGCCAAGAAAAAATTGTGTGAGGAGCCGTACGAGCTGAAATCCATGACTCACGCAGAAACATGAGGGGCATTCTAAGGAGCTGGAACAGGGTGAGAGAAGTGAAGATGACTGCAGGTTCAATTGGGTGTCCACTCAGGGTATAGACAACGAAGGATAATACTGCAGCGAGCGTCGGCAGACTGATGGCTGTAGCATTATTGGCAGCACGAATTAGAAGGAGGGAGCGAATATAGCTGCACGCAAGAATCAAGAAGACGTTCTTTGCTTCATGAAATCAGCCCAACTCACGTAATTTCTCTCGTTCTAATTTGCGAAATTCTGTTCAAGAAGGGAGACTAGCATGAAATAATCAAAGAGATATGAGCCACATGAAAATAAAAATCCATAACTGTGGGTGGCGAACCTCCCAAGAGAACAATTTGATAATGCGCATATTCCCAAGTAATTCCTGGAGAAGCTTGGCTCTCCGATCAGTGAAAACCATGCTCTTCTTCCGGATATTGATTAATTTTCTCATAATTAATGTTTGAATTGGGGTAACCATAACGAAAAGAGCAAACCCTGCCAGAGCTGACGGTCCTAAGTTAACTAGTAACAACACGAGGCAGATGGTCATCTGAAGAGGCGCGGTCCAACCCATGTGAAAGAAACCAGCACAGAAATCGATCCGAGAGACGTCAGTGGAAATATGATTAACGAGCTTGCCGTTCGTGAGCTTGGATCGGGCCCGGGACGTTAGGCGTAATGAACGAGAGTAAATTGCGTGAATGAGGCCACCACGCAAGAGGACACCTGCAAGGGGTCTGGTTATCCATGGAGGTTGAGTGATGGTGATTACATATTACCTGTGGACGTCGATCTGTAGAAGAACTGATGCATACACGCAGATGCCAGCAATTGTTGGAAGAGAAGGCCGAAGGCGAGGCCTATTCCTTTCCCAACAGGAGGTGGCGTTCCACCTATTCGGTGTGCAGTAAAGGAGTCTGCGGCAAATGAGATGATGGCCTGTGATTTCTCCGATATTTAGATGTGAAAGCAAATCCGGATTGGGACTCACCTTGACAAGGAGTGGGCTAGTAACTTGTGCCGTGTCTGAAATCACTTTCAATGCCTACATGAGACAATTATCAATAAATGAACTGCGTTGGTCCTGGCTCTCCGACATACGCCAGCACTCCAGAACCACCAAGCGACACTGTCATTCATGGCCCAGACAAGGCTTGGTTTTCTCAGGCCGTCCTTCTTGCGCCATTGTTTCTCCCGCTCCGTTCTGTTCCCTCGCACGGTCCACCAAAGCTTCCGCCATCCAGGGTTCACCTGACCATTGGCTAAACGGACGTTGTACTCGCTTGCTGCCTCAGCTCTCCTTTCGAACGAGGATATTATTTTCTCGGAGATGGCAGCTGCTGAGCGACGGTCCTGGAGCTTCCAAAGGTCTGTGGGCTCCAGAGGACGTGCATATCCCAAAGAGAGCATAGACGTCATCCATTGAAAGGTGATCAGCGAGAAGAGCGAGGCTGTCGCTTCAGGGATAATCGGAGCGTCATCCAGCGAAGCACGGGGGGGCGGTACATCAGTGGTCGTGAAGGGTACACGCATATACCTGCATGGAAGGTCGTAGGGAGCAACGTCTTTGTATCAGACGATGCTTACCAGGGCACATTATCATACTGGAGAACCCTTGGCTTCTCCTGCCGTACAGCGTCGGGTTTCTCGACGATAGACTCATGGGTGCTGTCGTCAACAGCGGAGCCGTCGTGGATGGATGACTTCTTCTCCAACTCTGACATTGGGCAAAGGGACGACGTGGGTGCAGTCAGCGGGTCATATATTACGACAGTTCTCCTTTATAACGATGAGAAAAAGTCTAGATATAGCAGACTCATGAGTAATATCACGGCTGACCAACATAAGCAGTCCAAAATAGGCATTTATAGGCGTCAGTGAGACACGACGCGCGTGGCCTTCCTTACTAGGCAGCCAATATAAGTTCTGGTGTACCGCTACCTCCCGCATGGAACGGATCAAACAACTCACTTCGCATCTTTCAGCTTCGCCGAGAGGCTACGCGGCAGTCTTGCAGAAGAACCCTCAGGATGTAGTCATCACACTTGCAGTTCGTTCGCCCCTGACAAGGGCACGCAGAGGAGGGTTCAGGGATACGCGGTATGCTGCACAAGGCCTTGCGAGGTGTATGCTGATTCTGTTTCTTGTCTGTGGCGTAGAAGCGATGAGCTCTTGACATCCATGTTTAAGGCATGCCTTATCTAGACGTAATCACACATTACTCTGACACATTATTAGGCGGCAATCACCAAGTCCAACATCGACCCAGCTCTGATTGAAGACATCACGGTAGGCACGGTCCTTCCTACTGGTGCAGCGTACGAGGCGCGTTCTGCGGCGCTCGCAGCAGGAATACCGGAAACGACCCCTATACAAGTGGTCAACAGATTTTGTTCCAGCGGTCTTATGGCTGTCGCCGCCGTAGCCAACCAAATACATGCGGGTCAGATTGAGATTGGCCTCGCTGTAGGCGTGGAAAGCATGTCGGGAAATCCAGACTCTGGATCACCACCATTGAGCGATGAAATAATGTTGCATAATGTGGCCAAAGATTGTGTACAGGCAGGTCACACTCATTGATTACCCATTAAATTGCATTAATTGCTTCTCAAGCCCATGGGATGGACCAGCGAAAATGTCGCGGAGGAATTTAATATCTCCAGGGAAGACATGGACAAGTTCGCGGCACTGTGTGTAGACACTCAAGTCCACACCCATCAGGCCCTATATTAATATCCAAGTAGCTCGTTTCAACGTGCCGAGAAAGCACAGAAACAAGGCTTATTTGAACAGGAGATTGTTCCTTTGGAAGGTTTTGTCAAAGACCCAGCCACAGGCCTCCGCAGGCGTGTGACGGTCTCCAGAGACGATGGCATACGGTATGGAACTACGCCCGAATCCCTGAGAAAGATCCGCCCAGCATTCCCTCAATGGGGGGGAAGTAAGACCACGGGTGGGAACGCCAGTCAAATCACAGATGGTGCTGCAGTTGTCCTCCTTATGACGAGGCGAAAGGCAGAAGAGTTGAACCTCGAAATCATTGCGAAATACGTCACCACGGCAGTTACAGGTTCGTGGCCCTTCGTGCGTTGTACCAAGACATCCAGATTATATGTTAGGTCTGGCACCACGGATCATGGGTATTGGGCCCACCTATGCAATCCCCAGGGTGCTTGAACTCACAGGACTTTCCATTAATGATGTCGACTTGTTTGAAGTGAGCAATTCGATGGTCCATCATTGACACGAGCCTAAAGACCCTTCAGATTAATGAAGCGTTTGGGTCCATGTATGTCTACTGTGTCCGAAAGCTAGGGCTGGACCATGATAAAGTCAACGTCAATGGGGGTGCTATTGCTCTTGGTCATCCTTTAGATGAGTCCTTGACATGTTCCCATTACCGCAAACGTTTCCTGATGAATCCTTGCTCTTTTTTACGTGCCACAGGGGCCAGGCAGATCGCAACGGGGCTCGCAGAATTGCGCAGGAGAGGGGGAAAGGTAGGGCGAAGAGAAATGGAATCCAGTTCTTTTTGGCTTATAATCACTCCCGAACAGATATTGGTTACATCCATGTGCATTGGATTGGGTATGGGTGCTGCTGGTCTCTTTGTACGCGAATAAGGTACAGAAATATATTTGCGAACTTCAGGGACACATGCCAAGCTTTAGATACGATTTGGATGATCCGTGCGATCGATCAGGCACTCATATACCGGATATGAAATCAACCCTGTCGAATAGGAGAAATCTCGGCCAAAAAAAATTGGGAATATATTTCGGCTCTACTTGGTTCATTTCTACATTTAGTTTGGAAACAAAATAAACTGCGTGTTCACAGAAATAAACCGTGAACATACTAAACTTTGAGGAGCTGATTATTTGTCGGAAGATTGGGGGGCCGTTATATACACTCCTCCACTCTCCCGGGAAATGTTTGGGTGAGCAATACGTACGTTGCAATCCTTCATTTAAGCAATCGTAGCTTATACACAATGGATGTCTACCCTATCTCTCCAGGAATGTATCTGTGTTGTCCCGGTGAATAGTTACTTCGAATCTAAATAAGAACACGTACAGTAAATGGAAGCCGCCCGACTATGCAATCTTCATCAATCATGACAGCAGAGTACGAAAACGCCTTCCGGCTCGTCACATGCATGTATGGTAGGGTGGTGATCACCCTTTGGGAAAATGGGGACATCAGTGGGTCAATTATCGACGGTCGGGATACAAGCTTAAGGATGCCAGGTGACAGATCAGTGTCAATGCTGTCTTCAATGTCCTCGGGAGATAAATTCTTGCGGGCTATGTTTGTAGAAAATGTTATTAATGTACTCTTTGAATAAAAGTCGTCTGAAGCTTACCACGTCGAATTGCCAATGGATTAAAGTCCATCATCCGGATGTGGAACAATCCACTTACAGCTGATGGCTCTTGTTGCACATAGCGTGTCCCATGAACATAGCAGACCCATGAACCTTCACTATCCGGCTGAAGTATCATTCTGGTCTTCGCGTAACCCCAATTCTCCCATGGGACGATCACTTCGTTGACCATCGAATCGGGCTCCAGACCTTCAAGAAGCGAAGAGTGATGTACAAAAAGAATGCAACTGCATGATTGAAATTGTATGTTGACAGTTAGCAAGCGAGAACTCGGGGCAGTGTAGAAAGGTCTGGGATATGACGAAGGAGGTAGCGACGAAGGTTCCGGAGAAGGATCAGACCGAGTTATCATGGCTACCGTGACAGTGTCGTGTGTTAAAGGTGGCAGCTCATATCTGCGGACGAGTTGCGGGGTTGTAGATCCTTCTGGAAGAGGAGCGAGGAAATCGTACACCTCAAGCGTAGGAGGACCTTCACCCACTCGAATGCTCCCCATACTGGTTCTTGCTATAATAAAATGTCGCGGAGAGAGAAATGAAACACTGTGGATTTTAGACATGGCCGAAACGGGAAGTTTCAGATGCTATAGTGAATTTGAACATCAGTTTGACCGCGAGACGTAAAGCTCATAAACGTACAGTAACAAGTTGAGCCATTTTCCAGTTCCAGATGAACAGCTCATTAGCCCAGGATCCAAGATGATCCGGAGTGTGGAAGAGGACGGCTAGAAAGTCTCCCATAATCTGAATGACAAAATCGAATGGGCGACGGCAATAGCTTGCCACACAAGAAAGGATCGGATTGGAAGCGCTAGGATGATGTCCGCCACCGCTCATGGTTCGTAGATGTACCAGAAATTTGCGTAGTGGTTCAACAGGAGTCCTATATAGAGTGAGGAACAGCATCGAGAGAGAACAATATCACCCACAACGGAGCCTCAGGGTAAGCAATAAGGACTGCAAGGTCCTGCGCAGGATCTATTGCAAAGTCCCGTATGTCCACTCCCATGTCAGAGTGTTGCCAAGTGCGCAAACTAATCCCTCGTACGACAGAAGGCAGCTGTATGAAAGCAAGTCCACGCGCAATGGGTGTCATGACTCCATGTGCCAGTACACCACCAAATAATTCCCATATCTTACTTGGGGGGAACTTTACCCTGTGTTTTTGCCGAAACGTCAGGTTGTTCCAGCCCTGCTCGACAGTCTTGAGTTGAGCTAGTCGTTCAGCGACTGAAAGTGGACACTCCGCATCGCCATCCTCGACACCCGCAACCTCAAGCTCCATGCGATATTGCAAGACCACAGCTTCCTGGATGATTTCATGAAAGAGACGACATGTCTGCGAATAGTCGCGTAAGACCAAGTAGTCTGTTTAAAAATGGGAGCATTACCAGTGAGCAGTTGATAATATCACAGACGTGCAGCTCCTCAAAGATACGTATGATCACTTCGTTGGGAAGAGCATCAAACATTGGGGAAGAGTTCAAGTTGGTCTTGGATTAGTCATCTCTGTTAGTGCCACATATATAGTTGATGACAGGACGAAACCATCCACTTATTCAAAATTGAAAGGTCAGCTGGAAAGGTGATATCTAAATTGTATTGTATGACAAATATTCGCTCAATCAGTGATTTGCCCAATCAGTGCTGTACAGACGATCTTTCAATTCCAGTGCTAAGAGCGTGTGAACAGCAGCACTCTAGCCCCAAAGTTGCGCTCGTCGCCTATTTTGAATTCGTTTACGAGTCATTTCAATATATACTCTCCTTATAGCCATGCCTGTGGTCATCGTTCCTAATGCAGCGAACTCAGCAAAAGCCTTGGTAGAGTCCACTGCGAAACTGAGGTTCATCGGTAAGTACTTTATTTGCTTTCATCTCAACAGTTGTCACAAATTTTCCAGTTCTGACAGAGATTCCTTATAGATATAGGCGGTGAGTATCGTTTGCAGTCAAAGTTTAACTACCTACATCGCCTCTCACAGTAAACCTTACGGATCCTGTATTCCGAGGTATTCATCGTGGGCATCGCAAGCATGATGGTTCGTTCACGAATGAATACAGCAATCATACATGCATGAATGAATAAGGCCCCCTTTCTCTAGACGACATGTCTGAGGTCATGAAGCGTTCTCGAGCTGCCGGCGTGAAAAGTATGATCATTACAGGCGGCAGCCTTCACGAATCCCGTGAGGCGCTTCGACTTGCGAAGCAGCTCAGTACGTGGTGAAAGGTTCTCAATGAGAAGATCCTTTAATCTTTTCTCCTCATGGTATTTGCAATAAAGACCTATATGCTACGGTTGGATGTCATCCCACAAGATCTGCAGAGTTTGAAAAGTTCAGGGCAGGCCCTGATGCATATCTTGCTGCTCTTGACGAGCTCGTCTCTGAAAATCTGAAGGGCGAGGGCCGCGTCGTTGCGATCGGAGAATGTGGTCTTGGTTCGCCCATTATCTTCTTGTAAAAACAACCCAGTACACACTGACGTCCTCCGGGTAGACTATGACCGCACACAATTTGCTATGCCGGATACCCAAAAGAGGTTTTTTCGTTCGTCTTCAATATTTACCATAATCAACGGTGGAGATCTGAAAAAGTCTTAGGTTTGCAGTTATCATTAGCAAAAAAGTATCATCTGCCGCTTTTTTTGCACTCACGCGCTGCACACACCGATTTCGTGAATATCCTTCGAGAAGAGGGTTTTGGTGAAGACGGTGGTCGCAAACTAGGTGCCAATGGCGGCGTTGTACACTCATTCACAGGGACGAAGCCAGAAGTGGAAGAGTTGGTGGGTTTAACTTCAAAGCTATCAATGATCTTCCACAGTAATATCTCAAACTCTTCTTAGATGAGTATGGGCTTTCACATATCGTGAGTCGATCCACCGACCATAGCCCATAGACCGAAAGGTATTCATCGGGTATTCATGGGCATCAACAAACACAGGGTGAATGGTTGTTCCCTAAAGACCCAAGATAACCTGGACGCAGCCAAAGCCATCGTACCCGAGCGAATCATGTTTGAAACGGGTCAGTATTGCCCCCATGGTCAAATCTATTTGGAGCTGACGCATCATCATAGATGCACCCTGGTGCTCGATGACGTCGTCACACGCTTCTAGAGTGGAGCTCACGTCCCTCCCTTCATCACTCAACACGTTGTATTTCCCACCAGCAAAGCGGCCGGAACAGTTCGTGGTCGGACAAGCTGTGAAAGGGCGCAACGAGCCCTGCGCGATTGGTGCAGTTGCCTGGGTGATACATAGATTACATAACGTCCCGTATGAGAAAGTGGTTGAAAAAGCCTGGAAGAATACGGTGGCTCTCTATGGATTAGAGGAGCTCAACGAGCAGGTCGAGTCGACCAATGCAGTGGCATAGAGCGCACTTATCCCCCACGCCACCATTTTGTACTCTGATGCGTTTGAGTGACACGTTTCCGCTCAGTTGTGACCTTCCTACCACTCAAAGATAGATTTCGGCCTTGTGATATCCATCCTATGTCAGCCTCCTCAAAAACGATAGACCCCAAGGCCAGCTACCAGAGCGATAGCCATCACTGCTGCCAAGAACAACCCAAGTTCTCGTATTTCGTTGCTGCCTTTCTCTCGTCGAGCCTGTTGTTGTTGGTTCTGTCTTTCTTCATGTTCATCCACATCCAGTTTAGCCTTTTCGAATAAATCCTCAAGACCGGTAGGTTGTTCGGGAGGAAAGAACCTTTGGGGACGCATCCAACCCTCACGGTCCTGTACTCTTTCTGAAGGGGTTTCTTGTGGCTGTAGTGGCGTCCAGTCCATTAGGTCCTCCTCGGGTACGTCAGGTACCGGCGAACGAAATGATGGCTGCCCAAATATGGGATTCGTTAAGCTGGATGAGTCATCCGGCCTCAAAGAAAGACTAGAAAAGAGCAAATCTTGTTTGTGTCCTGGGGATGGAGTTGTGGAATCGCGAGGGTCCTCCCGCTGTAGGCTCCGAGGCTCCAATAACCTCACTGTCGGGGGACGCTGAATCCGGAGACCACCAAATGAGAATGCGGCGAGCTTGCTACTTGTCAAGGTTACGCCGGAAACAACAAGAAACGGCACTCACCACTACTTCGGTACCCAATGCAGTGGCGTACCAACACCGAAAACGGTATACAGTGACATAGGATGTTAGCCTGTCCGTATATTCAAGGACAATTAGTGCCGATGTGGCGAGACGTGTTAACCACACAATCATTTGACATCGCTAGGAAATAGAGTGATCAGATCAGCAAACAATTCAGTTGCTTAGGACGCACAAGATATCGACTGCGACCAGATACAGTAAACGAGCGACCCTGTAAACGAGATAGTCTGACTCTTGACCATGTAGGGTCCCAAAACGTCCAAAACAGAGATAAAGGAGCCAATACAGGAAGAAAAAAAGCCAGCCACCATCTGTGTAAATCATACCGAAGCATCCCTTTCCAATGTCTTCCTTAGCTAACAAGTAGAATACACGATGAATGAGAACACACCTGATATATCAATTGAGATAAAAATAACTGATGTGATGGCCCATAAGGCTCCTCTAAATTTCCAGAAAAGTACTTCATGTTTTCCTCGTTGTTGTTCCAACGGGCGTTGTGTCCCAACATGTTGACTTCGTTTAAGCCACCCACCCAATGCTGTCGTTCGCGCCATGTGCTCTTTTTTCCTAAGTTCCTCGTCGACTGTAGGCTGACAATCTTTACACACTGGTGGATACCGACCCTGTAGTGATTTGGTATATGCTGGTAACTCAGATGCTCGGATGTCATAGAGCGGGTCCTGCAGCTAATGTGATCATAGCTCAAGGCAGTTATATTGAAACATACCTCGGGGGAAGGCAAATAGTTTGAGAGCATGTTCACAAGCAATGTTTGATTGGTCAAGCAAGTATGACAGAACGGACCCTTGCCATACGTAGTAGGAAGCCGGTGTTTACTTGGGGACGCTACAAGGTTGACACCACGGTCAGTTTGATTTTAGATACAAGTTTGGTCAGAAACATACCTCTTTTGGCGAAAGAAGACGTGTTAAGAGACTCCTCCCGCATAGCAGGTTCGTCGGAGATGATTTGTCCCGTCGTATCGTAACGATTCCAACATGAGCAATGTGGACATTTGAACGACTTGATATTCCTTGGATGGTTACTCAAGGTCGTGAGGCAAAAAAAACACGTCGGAGGTGAGGAACTGGATTGAAAAACGCGCATAAAGATGTGCAACTTTGCGATGCCAATAGCCGAGGATTGACGGATCCTTTATTTGCCTTTATTGATTTGTGGCTACACAATCCTCAGTAATAATTATGAACTTAGCTGCGAAGCGTTTCTTCTTGAGATTGTCCACCCGTGGACTTGCTACTCATTCGGGATCCAAGGAAAATTTCTCCAAGACACTTGCTTCTGGTCCTAGCTTAGAAGATTTTATTAGGGGTGATGACTTGATCCAAGAGGATACAGTCGTCCTTGGAAATACGACACAGTACGTTGGAATCTTCATTCTCGTTCATCCGCAACCATTAATCTCTGGTAGACCTCGACTTCCATCGTATCTTAAAACCACCATTCCCACCGGAGCATCCTATACAAAAATCAAGAAGGATTTACGTGGCTTAGGCCTACACACAGTGTGTGAAGAGGCACGCTGCCCCAATATTGGTGAATGCTGGGGCGGATCAGCGGGAGACGAGGCAGCGAAGAGGAAAGCCACAGCAACGATCATGGTAAGTGTACGCAATGCGCCTTAGTTGTCGCTCATTGCCTTTTAGCTTATGGGTGATACCTGCACTCGAGGCTGTCGATTCTGCTCTGTGAAGACATCTCGCACGCCTCCACCCCTCGATATCCACGAGCCAGAGAACACTGCTGAAGCAATAAAACGGTGGGGATTAGGTTATATTGTTTTGACTAGTGTCGACCGAGATGGTGAATAAATTTTTTCTAATCCCAAAGACAAATTCTGATCTTATTCATCGTAGACCTACCGGATGGCGGTGCTGCACACTTTGCTGAAACAATCATGAAAATCAAACAGAAGTAAGTTTACATGAAGAATATCCTCCTTTTGACCAACTTTTAACACCATACCCAGAGCTCCTGAAACCAATGTAGAAGCACTAACATCGGATTACGCTGGTAACCTAGATTCCGTTTCCTTAGTAGCGCGCTCTGGCCTGGACGTCTACGCTCACAACATCGAGACGGTCGAGCGAATGACGCCTTACGTCCGTGATAGGAGGGCAAATTTCAGGCGAATATCAATACTATCTTAAACCTTATTGGAAACTAATAGAATATTTGGGAAGGCAATCGCTCACTGTCTTGCGACACGCAAAATCTGAAGGTGTCAGGATCACTAAAACGAGTATAATGCTTGGTGTGGGCGAAGAGCATGCCGATATCATGCAGACACTAGAAGGTTAGCGTGCCAGGACTTGGTCCCACTATCGACTTAAGTCGTCTCTCTAGAGTTGCGGAAGAACGATGTGGACGTAGTCACATTTGGTCAGTATATGCGGCCTACCAAGCGTCATATGAAGGTGGCACGGTACGTACTCCCTGAAGAGTTTGATCGATGGCGAGATGTTGCGGAAAGAATGGGATTTTTGTATGTGGCCAGTGGACCGTTGGTCCGAAGCAGTTATAAGGCGAGTCAATGATATTAATTTCGTGCTTAGTCGGTGTTCATTTTAACCGTTCGACCAGGCAGGAGAATTCTTTATTGACAACGTGCTACGGGGCAAAGGCGCCCAAAGACGAGGTGGACAATTGGCGGAGAAGTCAGCCGCTGAAGGTTCACTTGCCGATCTGGCCTCTTCCAAGTCGTAGTTCACGCCTTTTTCTTTAGTAGAGTAGAGTAGACTGTACTTTATACACAGATTAGATTATGACCAGTTGAAGCTGGATGCGCACGCATGGTTACGTAATTGCTCAAAATTTTTGTCTCCGTCTCTTGCACAGTCGCGTGCACCATGGAAGCTGGTCCGTCGCAGGCGGCCACGACGGTGCAAGACCCACTACATGAATTACCGAGGAAAGAGAGAAAGCCTCGGCATAGACTAAAGAAAGGAAAAGAACGCGAGGAGGATGGTCATGGACCATTAGCAACGACTGAAGAAGCTGGGGTTTCTAAACTTACTTTGGGCAAGAGAACCATCGCTGAGGATTCCTCAGCATGGGAATGGGCATCACTTGCGGACACGTTCGTGAGCAACCGACCGCCTGTGTTCACAAAGGACTGTCGGTGTGTGCACTGATCTGTGGCTATTTTTCGTTCGTTAACTGCCAGATAGCTACTTTTTTTTAATTGCTGGGTCTTCGGTCAAGATTTATGCCACAGCTACTGGCCAAGTTGTGTCTACCTTATCTTGTTCGAGCTCAGGAAGTACATCGTCTTCTTCACAGTTAGCGGATGGGCATACGGATGATATCACCGCCGCCTTTGTAAATCCCCGAAACGCGTTCCAACTAATGACAGCGTCTCTGGACGGTCGGATTAAGATTTGGGATTATTTGGAGGCTTCCTTACTGACCACCATCGAAGTTGGAGAGCCGATTACTCATATGTGCGCTCATGAACATGTGCTAGATCATGTATTTGTCGCAACCTCCTCAAAAAAAAGACAGAAGAAGCATGATGGTCAGTATCCTGTTTCTCGCCATGGTAGGGCTAACTGGCCCTTCAATTAGTTTCTAAAGTCTTCAAGGAACAGTCGAAGGTGTATCAAGTATCCTTGCGACCTTCGAGAGCTACGGCAGACAAACCCATCCACAAACCTGCTGAGATTTCAAAAGTTGGAAAGATGCGAGCCGCTACTGGCCTAGCAATTTCACCGTCTGGAACATGGCTGGTGGCGACTGGGGGACCTAAAGCCTACGTTTGCTCTATAGCATCTCTGGCCTCCGGTTTCACCAAGTTTGTGTCCACCGAACTACTAACGTGCCTAGCATTCCATCCCTCAGAGGATTACTTTGCTACTGGGGATCAGAAGGGACAGATACGTTTATGGTATTGTCTCAATCCTGCCCAGATCTCGTCCCGGTCGCAAGGGGAGAAACGTGCACTAACAACCACATTACATTGGCATGCCCATGCTGTGTCGTCTATCTCATTTACTCCCAGTGGCTCATACCTGTTGAGCGGAGGCGAGGAGGCTGTTTTAGTGATATGGCAGTTGCATACAGGCAAGCGGGAATTCGTGCCGAGAGTCGGGGCACCGATCGTTAGTGTTGCTGTTGCGAGTCATCAGTCTTCAGAAGAGGAGTATCTATTACATCTTTCCGATGGGACTATATCCTTTGTGGGCTCTGGTACGCTACATGTATCCCGGAGCTTCTCAAGAATTAAACACGGTAAGCTCCGTCACACCT
This sequence comes from Gomphus bonarii, assembly GCA_003316585.1. Lineage (NCBI taxonomy): Eukaryota > Fungi > Basidiomycota > Agaricomycetes > Gomphales > Gomphaceae > Gomphus > Gomphus bonarii. Next base: position 28,556 of record QFEC01004703.1, read on the forward strand.
TGAATTCTTGGTGTCTGACCGGGAAGGTTAGACCCCAACTACTGGTCGCCGGGACCTGCTCCTCTTGCGGTACACACTCAAACCTCGACCGTCATTTTACCATCTTCTCACCCGTCTTCACTCTTGATTTATTCCCCTCTGACTTCCACCCTTGTTGCTGAGCTTGAGGTCTCACCTTCTAACAGAGTATCACGAAGAGACGAGAAGCCTATTGAGCCATCGCGCGTCGAGTGTGTCGAAATCAGCAATGACGGACAATGGCTCGCGACGATAGATGGTCGGAAAGGTAGCGAAGATTTTGAAAGAGAGACCTACATGAAAATCTGGAAGTGGGATCCGACATCGTCAACTTGGGCTCTGAACAGTCGGATTGATAGACCACATGGTGTCCATCGAGTCCATGCTTTGACCTTTTCTCCGGATAAAGCACGACCATTTCTCGTGTCTGCAGGTGGTGACGGCAATGTAAAAGTGTGGCGATTTACCACCATGCCCGGTAAGAAGGGGGAGCAGGAAGAAGGTGGGTTGTACCTCAGTACCAAGTATATGCGTTACTAACATTTCATATATAGTATTTTGGGTGTGCCGATCAACCATGACATATCGCTCTGAGATACCCATAGCCGCGGTCTGCTCACCTGACGCCTCTTTACTTGCTGTGGCATACGGTGGGCATGTGGTAGTTTACGAATTGTCGAACAACGTTACCCGAGCGGTCTTGACATGCCCCGAGCTCACAAAGGTCCTTCACGTAACATTTGTCGGCAGGAGTGGTCAGTATCTTGCTGTTACAAACCATCGAACTGTTGTTTTATGGGATCTGGTTCCAATTAATGGTGAGTTATATCTGAAGATTAATCGGGGTTATGGTGACTTTTCTCCTTCAGTTCGGTGGCAGCATACTGTTCACGCCATAAGCAGCGTCGTATCTCATCCTGAAGATGACACATTCATAGTCATCCATGACAGAACGCATTCTCCCTCAGTAGCCATTCACAAGTTCAACATCTCTTCTTCCTCTCTCGTATCATTCCGGACATTGCCATTCAAGTTACGGAAAGTCGTTTGGTATCCATATACGGCATCGGGTAACAATTTTACTCTGGTTGGTATCACTGAGAAGTGGACTAGTGTGCTTTTTGGAGATCGCATCAATGTTTCCCAAGGTGAGGGGTCGTTGGCAAGAGAGATCTCAGACGATACCGATCCACATCGGAGGAATCTCTTCCAGGACATATTCGGTGTTTCCGCGTTCCAAAATGTGCCTTCACAAGCTGCTGCTACGATATCCTCTGCTCGAGACGATGCAAATACTACTGGTCTTCTCAAATCTTCCCGCCCCCTCGATATTCCGGCGTATCTTCTGCCACCCTTACACACCATGGTCCAACCGCTCGTTGAAAGTTTGCTTCAAAGACGAGATGTACCTCCTCCCTCGGAAGCCAAAGATGAGACCGAGAAAATCGAGGAAGAGGATGTCGCTATGGACGATGCTCCGCCGTCGAGCACACCTGCAGGTCGAGTCCTGCTAGGTGAGGAAATGGACGAGTTTATCGAGCTCTTCAAACAACAGGCGTTCTGTAAGCTCTGTTCTCTCTCAAAAACATCTCGTTACTAAATCGTATTTCTTTCAGCATCAACCCTAACCAAAACAACTGTGCCCAAATCCACGAGTAATCTGAACGGGAACGGCGCCGCAATAATGATGAACGGAAGCCATCCCCCCAAAACCTCTTCTACACCCGCATTGGTCAATGGAAGAAACCACGCGCCAAAATGTGGAGCAGAGCCAGAGGAACATATGGAAGAGTCGAATGCAACTATCATGGGGAAGAAGCGGAAAAAGTCGATGGGTTGACCCGGCATACATACATAAATTACCAATTACCATATGATCTACCTCATGTGTTTTATTGACCTATTCTCCGTCCCAAGGGTGGTCTAGGAACTTGAACTGTCATAGACATGTACTAAGTATACATTGCTAGTCGCTATATACTGTGTATATGCTCAAAAATATGCACTCGGAACTCCGCTACTACGTAACGTAAACGAATAGGGTTTCCGAGGTCTAGCATTTCCCTCACGTCCCTCGTCTCCTGTAACTTCGGCGATTTTCCGCTCCCCAGTCTCTCTTTTACTCTTTTACTCGTCCACTATCTACCGCGTAAGCGATGGCTGGCCGCCGTTCTTACGATTCTGCAGCCCTCCCACTCTCCAATGTCAATTATCAATCTACCCCAAACGCAGACTCTCCTTACCGCTCTGGCGATCCGTACTACAATGAGACTGGATACCCTCTGCAGACGAAGAAGAAGGGAATGAGCCCTCTGATTAAGTTCGGTCTACCCATCGTCTTGCTCGTCATTGCAGGCGCGGTGGTCGGTGGTATCGTCGGCTCCAAATCCCACAACAAAAACGCCTCTACGACTTCGTCAAGTGGAAACACCAATAGCCCGGCTGCCGCTAGCTCGGCAGTGAATGCAAAAAATGCTATTGGAATCTTTCCCGTCTCCACAGACAGCTACGAACAACCCGTCTACCCTTCCACTGTGAGTCCCATCGCAGAACACGAATGCGAACTTGGGCTGACTATATGGATAATATTTCAGACTAATACCGCTGCTTTTACCGTGCCAACCTTCCAGGGCAGTAGTGTCAAAACATGGCCTCAAGACCCTTTCGCTCCCACAAATCCTGACATGAAAACCACGCGCCCTGATCGTCCACGAATCATCGCGCCAGCATATAAATGGCAGGCCCTTCCCGACCTTATCAACAATGATCCTTACCTCGCAGAATGGAACGCCACTATTTTCGGCAATGCCACTACCTGGCAAGGGATGGCCACAGTGCCGTACGTGGCCGATGGCGGTCTTACTGGCAGCGGTATTTTGGATGTGTCCCGTCAAGTGAAGGAACGCATCAAGGCGTGGTCGTACGCCTACAGGATGACCAACGACAGTTCCTGGGCCGAACGCGCCTGGACAGAGCTTTTCGTACGTCGTTGCAGCTAATAGGAATATGTGTTGATGTACCCATCTTCGTAGGCTGCCTCAGGAAATAACTCTGCTGTCCCATTTGGTCAAACAGGTGACAATTGGAACACCCAGCACTTCCTTGACGTTGGCGAGATGACGGCGGCATTCGCCATTGGGTACGACTGGTTGTATGATTATTGGTCGTCGGACCGCCGCACGGCTCTCATGTGGACGATCCTCGACCTTGGTATTTCTAAAGGTATCCAAGCACACAATGGCGCGTCGTTTGGTTGGTGGACCAACAACGTGAATGGCAACTGGAACTGTGTCAGCAATGGAGGCATGGTTCTTGGGGCTCTTGCGCTCCTCGGTGACGATCCTACCGGCCAGGCGTCGCAGATGCTTGACCTTGCCGTACCCAATGCTGCGAAAAACTGCGCCTTCGGTCCGTCCTCTGATGGTACATGGGCCGAAACCGCAAACTATTGGTACTTTGGCACGACGGGCCACGCCGAGATGACCAGTTCGCTGATGACTGCCACGGGAGGTGACTACACTCTTCTCAACGCCAACACCAACTTCAACAAGACCGGTTTGTACCACATGTACGTATCGGGTCACACTTCGCTATTCAACTACGGCGACCACGGTCCAAACAAGTACAGTACCACCTCCAACTCCATGCTGTTCTATGGGACGGCGTACAACGCCCCTGTGTACACGCTCTTCCAGCGTGATCAGCAGGACGCCGGGGAGCCAACTGCCATGTTCTGGTATGATACCAGTGTAACAGGTGCGTTCTGGAATCAACTGCCTCTCGACCATTACTTCTCGGATGGTGAGGACAACTGGGCATCGATGCGCACAAGCTGGACAGACCGTAGTGGGGTGTACGCTGCAATCAAGGCTGGCAAGAGCATTGGACACCAGACGCACGGCGACCTCGATCAAGGCGACTTTGTCCTTGATGCACTCGGCCAGCGATGGGCAGGCGAGTTGGGGTCAGGTAACTACCTGTCGGCTGGGTATTTCAGTTCTGAAAGTCAGGATTCTCTGCGGTGGCTGTATTACCGCAAGAGGACCGAGGGCCAGAATTGCATGCTCGTCAATGGGCTAAATCAGAACGTCGCTGCGGCACCGACCGCAACGTTTGACACCACAGGGGAAGCTCAGGGCTCAAGCACGGTCTACACCGTGCCTGACACGTCGACCGCATATTTCACCGCTGACCTGATCTCGGCATACAACCAGACGTGAGTACGCTCTTGACTGTCCGGAGCCGTTCTGATGTTGTGTGTGCAGTACGTCATACAAGCGCGGTCTCCGCATGATCAACGGCAGGAAGCAGATCCTGCTCCAGGACGACATCAATGCACAGGGGGATATCCAGTGGCGCATGCACACGAACGCGACGGTCACCATCGACACCAGCGGCACGACTGCTACGCTCGCCCTAGGAGGCCAGACGATGCAGGTGCAGCTAATCAACGCACCCAGCGGTGCCAAGTTTACAACACAGGATGCCGTGCGGCTCTCGTCGGACCCGCCTCTCCCCTCGGGAGAGCAGGACCAGCCGAATCCAGACGTGAAGGTGCTCACGATCGCACTGCCAGCGGGCACGTACAGTCTGCAGGTGCTGTTCAACCCGCAGTGGCCGGGGATGGCAGCGAGCTCGTACAAGACGCCAAGCCCTGTTTCGTTAGACAGTTGGAGTTTGACAAGTCATAATTAATGGACGTCTTTTCTTGTTTCTTTGCGTAGTTGTTCAGTACACTATTCGACGGACATTTCCCGGTAGTATTCACGATAGAGGTATCCGGAGTATCTGGATACTTGCTGTCGCCAAGAACAAACAGGTTGCCAACCTTGTCGTCCGCCCTTCCTGATTTCTGTACTTGCCAGAGCTCGATTGCTCGCTGTGTTCCTTTGGTAGACCCAACATATACCAGTCATCTCCGTACGTGTATTGGCTGAGATACGCGCCGTTGTTACTTGTAAACGCGGCTGGTACCGCGCTCTAATTCAACACGCTTTGTTTTATCCCACCAGGACATGTCCCTCCTCTCAACGAACAGCATGCTCAGAATCATCACGCTCATTTTCGCACTCTCACTACTCGTCATCGTCGACGCCCGCATCGACGTTTCCTTATCTCGCCGCCATGCCCCCGCGGCCAACCGCATGATCAAGAAGCGTGCGGGCCCTACTGGGCTCGTTTCCGGGAGCATCCTCCCCGCCAACATCGCTGCAGGACCCCAGCCGGCTGTGTCCTCATCTGCAACCCCTACGTCGGCATCAACGAACAGCGACTTGACGACGCCCACGGACTCTACCACAGCCTCGACGCTCCAGCTCACTCCGGGGGCGAAAGCCTCTGCGACAAGTGCGTCCGTGTCCTCCACAGACACACCCTCGGTAAGCTGTGTTTTCTTTTTTCTTCTTACTTTCCTTCTTTCTTGTATTCCCTTTCTGTATCAAACAGAACTTTATTTATTTTTTGATTGTGCAGTCTGCCTCATCAGGCTCTACGTCGCCTCTCTTGATCCTCCCCTCAATCAACTCCGTTCTCAGTGCGCTGACGCCAAACAACACTGCCTCCACCTCTTCCTCTGCCTTGTCTTCCTCCTCTTCCTCTAGTTCCTCCGCCACTTCCACTTCGTCTGCGACCCCGTCCAACCCGTCCCCGACGCAGCTTGCCATATCCACCTCAGATGCACAAGCCCTGTCCAGCATCAACCCCCTCGTCACCCTCACTAAGAATGAGACGGCCCCGGCCGCCACCTTCGCGTCATCATCGTCAGGCTCCGGGACCGTCACCAAGCTGCAGCGCAACACGATCATCATCCTCATCGCCATTGGCGCCTCCGTCGGCGGCGCAGGCATCATCTGGACGATCATCCGCAAATGGAAGTTCAGCCCCTCGCGGGCGACCGACGACCGCTTGCAGCCCATCGACTGGCAGCCCACCACAGGCATCCACGACGAGCATGACATCACCGAAAAGCTCAACCGCAACGGCAGCACTCGCTCGCATGGCTCCTTCACCTCGGGAAACAACAACCACGATACTATCGTCCCTGACTTGCCTACGCACGACTTCACCGCTGGACCTGCTCACCTCGCCCCCGTTGGGGGCTACGCTGACCTTCAGCGCGGGCCTAGCCCGCAGCCCGACCTCCAGCGTGGCCCAAGCTTCCGGGGCCCGGGTGAATACCAGTATGAGATGCCGAACCCGCACCAGCAATACTACAATGGTGCTCCGGGTGCTCCGGCGCCGGGCGCGTATCAGGGAGGATACAACAGGGGATACTGAGGGTTCAGACCGATACCCCTGTTTCCTGACAGAAACACTCCTTCACTTTCACAACCACACCGAAGCGTTTACCTCCTTTGCCGCTGGACGGAGCCGCCTTCATGAATATTAAACAAGGTTCCGTCTGCAAGATATGGTTCCTTTCTCTGCTCTTGTTTATGTTCGCGCGGACGCTTCCACAAAGTACATATTTACGTATCCCATTTAGCACTCGTTTTAGTAAAAATGTTCACGCATGACATGTTATATACACGTTTTGCGGCGTCGACTTCCAGTGTGTAATAGCTCAGCTGCCCATCTGGGGCCGCGGCCCTATTAGCAACGAATATTGGACGGTGACTGCCATTCGGCAAGGCAATTTATCTAGAGCCTTCCCTGTCGCCCTTGATCAATCACTGATTCTCCAGATCGGTGAGTTTATCAACACCTTATCCATTGGATGCATATAGATGTGCATGAACATTTTTTTTTCACTGCGTGTGCGGAAAAGTAGGAATGCATATAGACCCGCTGCCAAATTTGAATTATTCGGGCAGATAATGACGGGGGTCAATGCGGAACGAAACCTATATTGACGATTGAACGTTTACCCACAGGTTACCCACAGGATACACTCGAAGTATGCATCGGTGCATGATCATGGTAATAGATTATTCGTGTGTGTGTTGGTGGAACATCATCGGTGCGGCTCTAGAGACGAACACGATACAATGAATGTGACACGGTGAAGGCGACACGACTAATCACCTTAGATCGCACGCCCCAAGCCATGTTCCAGAGCACTGAAGACAACATGGGGCATGTGATCCAAGGTGTTTTTCATGGAAGGTGAGCCTGGCATGGTTGCAGGTGGGTTCTCTATATACTTATTACTAGTAACTCTTGTATAAACTGAGGATTACTGCTACACCAGGTAGAAAACCCCCTTATCAGCTCATTAAATATTGGAGTATCTTGTTGTTGTGACCTTGTCAATAGCATCACCCTCACAGAAGATCAAGCTCTTCTTCATGCAGCAGCAAGTCCTGGGCTGAGAGTGTCCTTGCAACCTATGGCTGTAACCCATGGCTGATGAACCTCCCAAGGAATGCAGGACAGCTAGAATTAATATTGATGACTCTGGATGTCAGCCACCTCCCAACACATGATGTGTTCATGACAGTATGTATGCCATTATTTTATGTCAAGGCTCTTGTGGAGTGAGTGATCTTACGAATACAGGGTGGGGCATGCTGATAGTTACAATTAACAGGCCTGGGATAGGGATTATACATAATACTATCCTGATGAACATGTTCCGATCTGGCCACGATGCAGCTTGCAGCAAGGGGGAAATTTGATACCCACAGCAAACCCCTAAGCTGAAGAGTTTTATTTTGCCTGTGGCTCATGGTGAGCAACCTGAAACTTGTTGTCTAGACATCGATATCGATTGTTACGGTCTGTCTTTTTCCTCAGAGGCTAGGCTCGTGGGAGTGACTCATCTATACACGATATTGGCCCGGCGGAGTATATGGTTACAGTTGACAAAAAGATGTTTTTGCTTGCTGAAATTCGTCAGTGATCGAGTGCCTGGACTGGGAGACAATTTGTTATTCATGCAATGCACTGGTAATAAATAAATAAATCGGTGTGACTGAATCGAGGCAGGGGAGTCTGATGATTACCTTGCTGTGCGACTGACGAATACACAGCGAACTTGAAATGATACCATTATCCATCAATCAGCCGTGCTCATGCAGTAATCATTGAAATTTATACCAATGAACATAGGTCATTGGCGTGGCGGCCGCCTCGGGCGTTCTGAGATGTTAGCTAGCCTGAGGTGGGGCGCGTGACTAGCTGTATCCTTTGATCGTGCAGTGTGAAAGGTTTGGGCTGAACTTGAGCATGTGCAATGGGATCGCAGTTCCGAATTTGTACTCGCCTCTGGAAATTTTGCAATTCATCGTTGCAAGGGATCGTGATTCATCGCTTTCGTTCAAGGGTACAACTGCTCGACTCAGTTCGCATCTAAATGGCTCAAAGGAAGCCAGGTCACCGTTGCGAATCAGAAAGCAGATCAAAGTAGATCAAAGGATAGAAGATCCATGCAAGCCACAACATAATGGCACCGTTTTTCCGTTTTCCTTTTGCTGATGATTTGTGTGGATGCTGTGACATAATTCACTGCACCAGAAACAAATTGGTGACTGAGCAATCCAACTGAATCTACATATTGAGCTCATCTCGAGGGACATTGACAAGAATTAGCACGCACAACACTCGTTTGACTTCAGCAGGCTGAAGTGACCTTTATCAGTTTCACATTACAATTCGCAGTGTCCTCTACTCCATCTAGAAATTGCTTCTGAGAAACAGTCTCTACGTCCATGTCAACTTCTTCATACCGCAGGCGACGAGAAGCTATCAAATAATTCAAAGTCTCGAATATGAGAGGCAGGGATGGGTGACTGGACTTACGTAGACTAGATAAGAAAGCAGAAACAGTCTGCTCCTTTCGTACCGTCAGCGCAATGTACGCGCAGAGCCTGTGCCGGTCCGATGCAAGGCTACTTTCTACATGTTCGGTGTGAAAAAAGAGTTCAAGTACCGCGACGAGGGCAGGTACGATTGATGCATCATATACCTGTTAATTAAATATATAGAGACTGCCTCACGAGAGGACCGTAGAGATCTCACAAGATCAGCACCAATAATGGTATCCACATGCTTCAAAGTTTCGTTGATGGACGAGTTGAGATCAAGGTTAGCTTCGCCGTCGAGCGCATCTGACCAGTCTAGCAAACGAAAGACCAACGAGGGATGACTGTACATGTTATCTGAGTTACTAAGCGTTATGAACCGCATCCACACAGCACTTTTGGGAATCTTACTGCATGGCAGCTGGAAATTTTGACGACAGCGCAACAGGACTTCAGGGTTAATGTCACTTAACACCAGGGATGTATGAGAGGAAAAATGATGATCTAGATAGTCCATTTGAAGTGCGGCAACTATAAGGCCGAGGAATCCCGCCCCGGATCCCAGTTCTAAGATTCGACGGTCTTGCACAATACCTGGTGAGTCATCGTAGTAAGCAGCTGGTCTTAAAACACGTGAGGCATAGTACCGGGATGCCTTACGAGCCAATTTGCGAACTCGAGGCTTGCGCCCCACGTACGGAGGCCTGTTGTGCCACTCTCGATTATAGTACGCGACTCTAAGAGGGTTGTAAGCCGCATACAGTCTATTTTGTTTGGATTTTTAGACCAGAAGTGTGTATTATATGAAGGGGATGGTGGTCTTATCCCGTGTGATGAGGATCTAACGTAACAAAGTATCATGAAGGAAAATTAGAATCACCGAAGTTAATGCTTGGCACACCTTGTGGAGAGAAGATCCAGGTATGCTTCATATATCCTTTCATCGACCTCCTGTTGTCATGACGATAAAAAGCAGACGATGAAGAACAAGTGGTTGGAATCTGCGATCGTTACCTACCTCACCTCCTGCTTCTAGATTTTCCACAATACATTTCCAGAACAAGCGGCGAAAATCACGAGACGGAGGGAAATCTTTGAAGTGAGGCTTCTGCAACAGTTCGTTGACGAGTTCATTCTGAAATTGTGTACTGTCTGGGCTCAGGAGAAAGCTGAGCGAAAGTGTGCTTGAAGTTAGTGAAGCCCTGCCAGCACCATATGCTTTTCTCAACATAAAAATGGACTGTGGGATTGTCATGTGTCCGAGTCACAAGCTAGTAAAGCATCAAATAGGGACGAAATGACAATACCAATATGGTACTAGCTCAGACGGAGGCGAACTCCCGGAGAACAATTAACTCCGCAAAAATACCGGTTTCTTATAAGTGCTTCAGGGTTTCGGATACCACTCGTAAATGAGCAAGCAATGAGTAAGCAGTACATCTGGATGTGATCATGCTTTGGTTTATAAATCCAGGGGAATATTGGTACCAGCAATGTTATTTATAGCCAGATCCCCTGCAACACTGAGACTCCAGTTGAGTCGAATTCTACGGCCACACTTCCGCTCAGTGAGCGCGTCAACCCAACTTCCCTTGCGACCCCCGACGGTGGACGAAGAGACCCAGGGGTTTAAGGAACGCGTACGCGAGCTGGAGGCTTGGTTCAACACTCCACGATTTGCGGGAATCAGGCGTCCATACTCTGCATCGTCCGTGGTGTCGAAGCAGGGATCGCATAGGCCTCTCCCGCTACCCTCGGAGCTTGTCGCCAACAAGCTCTTCAGCCTTCTCAATGATGCTGCGAAGGACGGCCGACCCTTGCACACCATCGGTGTCATTGACCCTGTGCAAATGACACAGCAAGCAGCGCTTCAAGAAGTGGTATACATCTCAGGGTGGGCGTGTTCTAGTACATTGACCACCGCTAACAACGAAGTTGGCCCAGACCTAGCGTGAGTGGATGTATTGATTTTTGATCCCATGAAATTGATCGTCGGTTCTATTCAAGCGATTACCCATACACAACAGTTCCCAACCAGGTGCAACGCATATTTCGTGCGCAACAACTACATGATCGAAAACACTACGATGAACGCATGTCCATGTCATCAGAACAGCGAGCAAAGTTGAAATATGTAGATTACTTACGACCAATCATCGCGGATGGGGATACAGGGTATGCAGTGGCCAATCGTGTCATGGTGGCTCTGTCCAATTCGATTCTTCTTTTCATTCAGGCACGGAGGCCTTTCCACCGTCATGAAGCTAGCAAAGCTTTTTGCTGAATCCGTTCGTCATATGATTCATGTTCATAGTCTGTTTTGTTACCCACTACGGTCTGTCGACAGGGTGTCTCAGCCTTTCACCTCGAAGATCAACTACATGGCGGCAAAAAGGTGTGTCATCTGCCTCTGAATGGCAGTTCCCATTAATCTGACCACAAACCCACCTTATAGTGCGGACACCAGGGAGGCAAAGTCATCGTCCCAACCAACACCCACGTATCAAGACTCGTAGCCTCCAGATTTCAGTTGGACATCCTTCAATCGCCTGTGCTCACGATTGCGCGTACCGACGCAGAGTCTGGCCGGCTTCTCTCCTCCAATGTCGACCCTGCGGATCATGAGTTTATTCTCGGGACGACTACTCCCGGTAAGGGAGTAGCAGAAGTGGTCATGCAAGCCGAACGACAAGGGGCAAGCGGTTCGCAGATAGACGACCTCGAGGCCGAGTGGATCTCCAAGAATCGCTTGGTTACGTTTGATCAGGGTAAGTTGCAATGTTCAGGCAAGATGACCATCCTAATGCGCCTCATATCAATCAGCGGTACAACAGGAACTTGAAGCATCCTCGACTGGTAACAAGACTTCTGCATGGGAAGAGTATAGAACACTTGCGTCAGGTCGGTCGAATGCAGATGCTAGAGTTGCTGCACGCAAGGTGCTCGGCAAAGACATTTTCTGGGATTGGGATCGTATGTGTCTTGCATATCCTCGCTTCTTTAATCTTGTACAAATCAGTCACAACAGTCCCAAGGACGAAAGAGGGCTTTTATCACACCACAGGAGGATCAGAGGTTAGGCTGTACATATAGTCCTCTTGTGTAGTCTCTCATTGAGATGCTTTTTTATTACAGTCAGCTGTCAAGCGTTTAATGGCTTATGCTCCGTATGCGGATCTTCTCTGGTTCGAGACCAACACCCCCAGTGTAGAGGCAGCCACGCATGTGGCTCGTACTATCAGAGCGCAATTCCCCGGAAAGCGAGTACATATTTAATACTTCGCACAAAGTCATGCTTGGCTAACGCAGGTCACACCGACAGGCAACTTGTATATAACTTAAGTCCCAGCTTCAATTGGGCTGCGCATGGCTTCTCTGGTAAGCTTCATACCTAACCCCCGATGGAATGAAGTATATGGATAATTCCGCTGCGAATTCTCCAGACGAGAAGCTTAAAAATTTCGTTTGGGAGGTCGCAAAGGAAGGGTGCGTGCCTCATCATAAGATAAAATAAAAAAACAATTTAGCTAAAAATAATACCGTCTCGCGTGATTCAAAATCCGCAGATATTCCATCCAGCTCGTCTCGCTCGGTGGGCTGCACAACAACGCAGCTGCGACAGGTGAGGTGGTTGGAACTTTATAGGCATTC
>QFEC01004714.1:0-31240 GCA_003316585.1 Gomphus bonarii
TAGGAAGGTGTATGCTTGGAAGCAACAAGGGGAACCAGTATCAGACCACCACACCAACTGTCAAACATGGAGGGGGGAATAACTTGATGGTTTTGGGGTGTATGGGCTGGAATGGGGTGGGGAAGTTGATAGAGGTGCAGGGGAACATGGATGCAGTGCAGTATTGTGAGATTTTGGAGGAGGGAGTGGAGGAGAGCATTGAAAGTTTGGAGATGGCTAAGGATAAGTGGTACTTCCAACAGGACAATAATCCAAAACATACCTCAAAAAAGGCAGACCAGTGGTTTTCTGACAACAACATTGTTCCCATGAAGTAGCTTGCCCAATCCCCTGATCTAAATCCTATTGAACACCTCTGGCAACACTTCAAGGCCAAACTCCAACAATATGACATACCACCCAAAGGAGTACATGAATTATGGGACAGGGTGGCAAAGGAGTGGACTGAAATACCACCAGAGACATTCCATAAGCAAATAAAAAGCATGCCTAGGAGGATACAGGCAGTTTTAAAGACAAAGGGGGGTCATACAAAGTATTAGATTGTAAAATAATAGAGAGTCAAAAAAACTGCCCCAATGAGTGATGATTTTGTTTGATTTATTGAGCAATGATTTTTGATTGGGCTCACATTATTTCTTAAGTTGGTAGATAGCCAACATGTTCTAGTATATCATGTGAAATTTTCAGAACTTTTTCTGATGTCATTCCTTCACAAAATATCAATCTTTCTAAAATGCACAAATATTGGGGCAGTTTTTTGACCCACTGTACCAAGCCTTAGTTCACTTGGTTGTACCAACCAAAGTCCCCACATACCATATTACAAGTCAATGACTCACAAGTCTTATAAGTACTTTTGGCTCTGTTTGGTACATTCCACTTCATTATATTCTCTTCTTATTCATTTGCTTTGCTTCAGTTACCCTCAGTACATGTACAGGCATGTATGCCTGCTCTTCATGCTTTACTATTCTTACATCCATATCTCACATTCTCATTTCCATGCCTTATGCAACATTGTTGCATATCTTATGGCAACTCATTTTCTATATAAGTAATTCATCTCATGTATGTATTCTCCATTCAGATTATCAACTAAATTAGACATATGCTACCAGTCCCTAAGTCAGTAGTCCAACCATTAGGTACTGAGCATCTTGGAACCCTACTGAGCATCAGTCCAAAATCTAGTGGCACATGCAGGCAGATAAGTGCAATGCAAGTATGTTGAGGCCAATGTCATGTCCACCTTAGCTCATTGGACCAAGCCAAACTACCTGAACCAAGGGCATGTGTGCATGCACTTAACAAACTCTACAATAACATTCTACACACCATGAAGTACTACCACAAATATCTTCATAATTTTAGGAGAGTTCTCAGGCACATACTATTAACATAGCCCCATACCTGACCCCAAGGGCTGCAACACCCTTCAGGACTGATAAAGGGAGTGGTGACTTGATTGGCAAGCTTTCTCTATATCATTTATTTTACCATCAATTTCTATTTTCAATCCTTCCCCCTATGAAGTTTTCATATATCAAAAAATCCACATATATGCAGATACACCATGTGTAGCCACATTTGGCCTGCTTCTTTTACCATTCCATGATCTTTAGATTACAATCATTTTTCTGAAATCTCCTCCCCACTAGCTATCAGGCTATACTAAAATCACTGTCCCACACTCAACCAAAGGTTAAGCACCAGCAACCACACCTGCCTAATCAGAACCAAAACATCAGAAACTCATTGTCCCATTTATCCAAGGATACAGATATGTATCTATTAAGAGTGGGATTGAGAATTTGAGTGATAAATGAGTTGTCAATTTCCTGGTTAGACTCTCTGAAGCTATGATTCAATTTCTAGTTTACTTAGATAGAAATTCCTTGGTGGTGAATGACAAGTAGCACAGCCTTATAATGCAAGGTTGGTCTTAATGGTTCAGACTCAAGTATCTTATGAGCTATAGAATCTAATTAACAACTATTGAGATTTGTGGGGTTTTTTTATCACTGTCTAACTATTGTACATCTCATGTTTATTTATATGCAGTGTCCTTTCCTTGATTTTGTTGGGGTTATCTGGCAAAGATTTGATGGTCCAGGTGGATCCTAAGCTACTTCTTAGTGACACTGTATTCTCTGTAAATGTAAATGTTTTATTGTTCTGGCAATAAAATGTTCCGGAGGCTTTCTGGTCAATCCGGCACTTTAGTGCCAGTACTGAGAGCTTGGTACTGATTTCTGGGAACACTGTAAATCCAATAACAATTGGATTTGCAGTCTGTAGCACTCCAAAAATTGTGAGCAGCTAGTCTGATATAACTAGGACCTATCTGGAGTGATCCAGAACTTGAACAACAAGTGTGAAATGGTAGAGTAACAAAATAGTAGTTAAACTGATTGAGCGCCAGTTCAAACAAGGAGAGAATAATTGATAGTCAATTATCCAGTAAAGTACTGACTACAGACAGTTGTAGTACTTATAGATGTTGTATCCCCTGAGCTACTAGTGAAGAGAAAAAGGAAATACAACCATATCTGGTGAGAAGCGGTGGATTTCCACGCTGTACAAAGTTAGGCAGTTACATATGCTATACCCGGGCTATTGCAAATAGAAAAAGATGGTTTTGACTTGTCCTAGTCCTTCCTTGTATGATCCTCTTATGTATCATATGCTACCCAATACCAGTAGCATGCTGTATGACTAGTGTATCCATTGGCATTCCTTGGTGGTGACATATATGTGCCCGTTTTGGCTGTCCCTTTGTCCTAAACTTCTCCAGACCTCTTCTGTTCCATTCTAATACTATTTCCAATGAATTCCTGCTGTGTCCACTGTTCCTAGTGTCCCTTAATCATCTCCTATCTCCATCCCATACTTCCCACTCCTTTAGCCACCAAGGTGCTAAAGTGCCATGAACCGAGCCCTGTACCAGTCGTACAAGTAAAATATTCATAGAATGATAGAAAATGTAGCTACTGATGAGATTTTTTGTGTGGTGGCTTTGTATTTTAGTTATCTTTAGTGTCCCACACATATAGCTACTGTTTTTGTACTAATTCCTACTTGTATATATTTTTTAGTTGTTTTACTTATGTATCCATCTAAAATGGCATCCTTTATTTCTTTATCTATAACAGTTTTAACAATTGGTTTTCCATTTCAGGTAAGAACCTGAATCCAGATGCAGATGTCAGGAATAGGGGCTGGCATTTGCTGATTGATAATATTACTGGTATAATGTCATCATAAGTGATTCTGGGATTTTCTGTGTTCATGTAATTCCATATCTCCATCACCTAATTTGGTAGTTGTGTGAATGGCCCATTAGTTATGTTACTGTATTGGGTCAGTCTCAGTTTTGGGTCTGGGTGGTATATCATTTCCATTTGATATTCATTTGTAGTTTGGTGTTTCAGTCCTAGTTTGGTAATGGTGATGGTTGTTTGGGTTTGTGGCCTGCTCAGTATTTTGGTCCTCATATGCACCCATGCATACTCTCACGGTTTCAGATGGTGTTTACTCAAGCTGCTGACTAATGGGTGACTATGTAACTACTACTGAAGATGAAAGAGGGATAACTACAGTGTAATGGGAATGGATCATGGCATTTTTAATGCCTACATGATTTTCAGAACTACATGTTATTTAGTTAAACTTGAATAGTAAATATAGAGAAAATGAGAAGAAGAAAGAGGTCATATTTTTGTATTTGATTGTTCTCAACACTCCCCTTCAAACTCTCCATATTCCTAGGAGTCCTAGGATATGGAGATGTTTGCATGGTAATAAGGCCTTTGTGAGAACATCCGCTGGGTTTAGTGTTGATTTGATGTAGAACAAGGTAATATTGCCAGCAGCAATTTGTTCCTTAGTATAGTGGTAGTGAATGTTAATATGTTTGCTGCAGTTGTTGACTATGTCACTCCTGGAGAATAGAATTGAGGATTGGGTATCAGTGAATATGGGTATGGGTATGAAGTTTTGGTTGAAGTCCTTCCTGAGCCATATGAGCCATATCCCCTCAACAGTCATGAATGAGCTAGCTACAAGTTCAGACTCCATCATGGATCTACTGACCATTGGTTGTTTTTTAGAGCACCATGAGATGGGAGCTCCATTGAATGTATATACCCAGCCGGTCATAAATTTTCTGTTACCTCAGTCCCCTCCAAAGTCTGCATCGGTATAGCCAACCAGATCATGTGCATACCCTCTCATCCCATCTCCTCCTCTCTGATACAGGATCCCATAGTCCCTTGTGGCTAATAGGTAGTAAATGATTCTTCTTGTGGCTTCCCAATGGACCAACAATGGGTTCAAGATGTATTGAGTGCACTTATTTGTTGCATATGATATTTCAGGTCTTGTGCAAACAGAGCAGTAGTTGATACTGCCAATGATTGAGGTGTAATCAAGGTCCATCAGTTTGTTGGTCAGTTCAGCAGGCATAAGTGGTATGTTTGGATCCATCAGTGAATGTAACATTTTTCCACCAGTGATGTCAAATCATTTAGTGATAGTGGTTATAAAGGAAGGCTGTGACATGTGTATAGTGCCAAGTCTTTGATCGCATGTGATCTTGATACCTAAAAGTTGAACTGGGTCTCCTAGATCCTGTATGTCAAAGCTCCCCCCAATTTCCCATACCATCCTGTCCATTGATTCCTTTGAGCCAGATGCGAGTAGTCCATCGTCCACATACCAGCCAGATATCTGTATACCAGTATCTGTATGTCTTAAGTAAACTGTCCCATCTGTGCTTGTAGGTTTGTACTGTAGTTTTTTGAGTTGTGTTCTGAGTGTTGGTGCCAGATGCAACCAGATTGTTTGAGTGCATAAACACCTTTGTTGAGTTTGCACACAAGATTTTCTTTGCTAGGTTCAATGAATCCATTGGGTTGGCACATGTATACAGTATCTTTGAGTTTTCCATTGAGGTATGCACCTTTTACATCCACATGTCAAAGTTCAAGGTTGTATTTGCATGTGAGGGTGAGGATGAATCAAATACTGGTGAGTCAGATAGTGGGGGAGTATGTCTCATGATAATCAATACCAGATATCTGTGAAAAATCTTGAGTGACAAGTCTGGCTTTAAGTTTATCAATCTTCCCTAGATTATCCCTTTTTACTCTGAATGTCCAACAGCTGCCAACAATGTTGGTATCAGGTGGTGTCTCAATGAGTGTCCAGGTGTGATAGCCTAAGAGTGTCTCATATTTGGTGTTGCAGGATTCCTTCCATTCTTTTGCTCTGTTGGATTTCATGGCCATTTTGTAGTTTTCTGGTTTGTCCTTGGCAAGTAAGACAAATGCTGTTTTGGTTTGTATGGCTGGTATCTCCCCTTGAGCCATCATGCTAATTTCCTTCATTAGCACAGCTACTTCCTTTCCTCATCCATATTCAGTGTTCTCAGGGTCCATCCATGGTCTGGTAGCAAAGTCCTTTGGTGTGCTTTTGTCCTCCCCTTCACTGCTATTTCCATCTGAGTGCCCATCACTGTCTCCAGTGTTTTCTTTTCCCTCATCTCTTTCCTTGGTCATTGTTGAATTTCCACTAACTTCTCTTTCAGGGTTTGGTTCTTCAGGTTGTGTTGAGCCTGTTTGGCTGTGCATGAGGTTGATCATCAGGGAGTATAGTATATTGTCATCATGTTCCCATGTCTCATGGCTATCTAGTGTACTATTGACTTCAGTGGTGATGGAAATTTTGTTTTCATACATCCATAGTGTCAGTTGATTGTCCTTGTCAGTCACATGTATCATGGTGTATTTGATTTGTGTTAATTCTAATAGGTGAACTCTGAAGTACCCCATGCTTCACCATGCCCAGTATACATTCCTCTTGATTTCAGTCTTCAGTATCTAGAATAGCTGGTAATAGTATTTTTTTTGTTCTATCTGATCATATACAGTCAAAGTGATAACCTGAAGGAAGTTGAGTTATAGGAGCCAAGTCACAGGAACCTAGACCTTAGCCATGAATATCACATAGTGTGTGGGCACCACTTTGACAAGGCCACAGTTACAAGATACTCCAATTATTATGAGCTGATTGAGATTAATCTACCTGGTGTAGCAGTAATCCTCAGTCTATATAGGGATGAAGAAGGGATTATATGAGTAGAGGTACTCAACCAAAACATGGGATCACATGGAAGATGTAAATCAAATGCATATATCTCCAAAGGCTGCCTTGCCTCACTGAGACATCACAGGACACATCACACATTAGAAGCATCATTCCAGGAGAGATATTTAATGAAAAACAAAAAATCCATCTTATCATTTCCAATCATTCTACCCTGTACATGCAGTCGTCAAGATGTAGCACAAATTGCCAGAATGTCCATATCATTATATAAATGGAACATCCTTGAATGATCCATGATCCTGACAATTTCACCAAGGAAGAAATTAATTTTAGCACATATTTTTTGGCAAGGAGGATGACTTTGGTCGTCTCTGTTTGCAGTAAGGTCTCAATATTAGAAAATTCATCCAACATGCCAAGGTCCACAAATAGCAGCACATCGCCATTCGGAGGGAGGTCTGGGAAGACGCACTGTTAGGGTTGGGAGCAGGGGGCGACGATCAACTTCTCCCCAGTATTGGGTGTCCCTCGTGAAGATTATAGAGTGATTGAATTATGTTAAGTACAAGCAGAAAACTCTCCTCATATACATAATTGTACAGCGGTTCGAACCAGAAGAAATATCAGATTCGCGAAATTTTAATTTGCGGAGTTCAGCTCCACTTATACAACGACGAAACAAAGCTTGCAGATAATTAAATATGATCAAAATATTCCTTAAAATATTAAAAAAAAAAAAAATATAGCCTCACACGGGATTCGGACCCGCAACCTGAGATAACAAACAGCTCCAAGATACAGAAAAGTCTCACGCTCTACCAGTTGAGCTAGCAAGGCATTAGGTGCTTATGCTCCGCTTCCCATTTGTAAAAGGAAACTTTCCAAATATATTCCCCATTCAGGTTTGAGAGCATGGACGCCAAGCGACTTCTCACCAGTATGAAGTGTCTCTCACAAAGACTATAGAATAATTGAATTATGTTTACTACAAGTAGAAGATACAGAGAAACTCTCCTCATGTACACAATTGTACAGAGGTTAAAACCAGAAGAAATACCAGATTAGCGAAATTTTATATTGCCGAGTTCGACTGCACTTATAAACAAGTGGAGTTTTTCGATGGATAAGAATATTATCACAACTACAAAAAATACGAACGATAAGATTAAAAATTGGGATGATACGTCCAGGGAAATTGAAGATCCACCAAAAGGAAATCTAGATCCGTCTGCAGGTGGAAGAAACGAAACAAGCAGGTGATTAAAAATGACCAAAAATTATAGCCTCACGCAGGAGTCGAACCCGCAACCTGAAATAACAAACAGCAGCCCCGAGATACAGAAAAGTATCACGCTCTACCAGTTGAGCTAGCAAGGCATTAAACATTCTACTTCCGCTTTTCATTTCTAAAAGTATCTTTCTAAATTCTGCAAACACCTGTCTAATATTGGTACCAGGTAATTCACCGTCCCGTCATTGAATCCACCTAACAGTGTGTATTTGAATCCTGAGATTGTCAAATTTGTTTACATATTCGCCGTTGAGCAATTTCATCTGCGCATCTTGGCTCAAAATATGTAACAAATAATTTTTCTCAGCACACCTAGCCCTCTTCTCTTGGATCCCCGGCAATGACTTTCCTCTCGCCCAGGAAAATCCTTGCCCTCACCGACAATAACTGCACCCATCCTAGGCCGCAGGCGCAGCATTATGTCTGGATGTCGGTAACCAGCAGGGCTATGTAAGAATTCGCTGAGAGTCCGTCTTTGCGAAGGAAGATGTATCAATTAACAGCCTAAGGAAATTTTTCGAAACTCCATAAGTAGACCCATAGCCATCAACAGTGTTTTGAGTGGAAGGGGGCCAGCGGCAGACTAGATTTTGTGAGTGATAAGTTTTCATGTTTTACAGTGGATTTCTCATCATTGTGAGCAGAGTGACGGCGAGCCATTGATATGGACGATGAGGCCAATTCAAATTATCGATGGCGAGGATCACTCGAGTGAGGAGAGTATACGTGCTATGGACCACTTCTCTTGTGACGGGCTTTTGACTGAGGCAAGCATTTTCGCAAAATATTTATAATAAACGTAGACGGCTATACCGCCGTAACCGTGTTGGATTTAGAACAGGCAGTCGCAGGGAAGTCATGTATCAAGTACAATACATTTGTAAAAACATGTCTCTAGTCTCATGCGTCGGCAAGAATGTAAATTTCCATCTTTCCTTCGTAGGTTCAAGTTTGTCATTACCCCAGTTAAAGTGACGCACTTTTCGGTTGAACAGTCACTTGAGTGATCGTGGCTTTAGTACTGTGAGAATGAGTTGGAGGCGCATTTTGTTCAAATAGAGTAATCGCTGCAGGCATTGAAAAAAATTCCCACCCAGAAAATCACAAGAAAATTCTGTAAAAGTGATCACTTTTGCATATAATTATCTTGTCTAAAAATTCAGGCAAATTTGACAAAAAGTTCCTAATTCAAGGGCCACTGCAAAAGTTTGCTTGGACAACAGATACCCACAGTCGGACCCTGTTCGCATACTACAGCTCCACTATGAATTTCTATACTCGAAATTATTGAAATGCAACTCGAACGAGGGTTTCCAGAAATAATGTGAATTACTAGCAAAAGGACTGTTCATTAAATCGACTCCAACTCGGCTAGTGTGGCGAAGGAATATGAGATGAGAATTCACTGATCCATTGGCTTCCGTCAGATTTTTGTATGGAAGAAAAAAATGCGATGGGTTCTCTGTTTCTTTCTTTTGGATATCTTGATAAACTGAAAAATGTCACGGTTTGGCGAATTCGCCAAAAAGATCAAAAAATTGGAGGAACGAACTGGAAAGTTGGATCGCTCTCCGAAAGGTCATGACATACGTTGCATTCTCGATCGATGGAACACGTGCTGTGTCTGGCTCAATTGACAATACCGTTCGAGTTTGGAGTGTGACCAAGGGGGAAGATAGAACGCCTTGGCTGATGAGACATGAGTGGTGTCTGGAGCGTACCACTGTCCGGAGTTGGAGTGTGGGCATATGGAAGATGAAGTGCTTGAAGGAGGGCGACTCAGCTTGGGCGATAGCCGTTGCATTTTCGCCTGATAAGAGATATGCTGCTTCTGGTTTGTGTGACAAGTCCGTTAACGTCTGGCTCGTCTGGGACGCCATCTTCGGTAAATCAATTTCTCTATCTAAATCTGGATCCTTCTGACTGCTAGATGGCACCAAAGTGGTTCATCTGAGCCAGGGCCGTTTCCAACTCTTTGAGAATGGGGAGAGAAAATAAATGAATCCTTGCAAACCCACCTATTGAATGCCTGCTGGATACCTCCCGAATTCCATTGCTTTCTGGCTCCAAAGCGTTCTTTGATTATTCTTGGGGACGTGTTGTCATTGTAGATATTACACCTGGATGTTAACTCCACTCAGAACCGTTGTTTGTTTGGATTTTCTATCCAGTGACTAACAACGTCCGAGTCGCCTACTGTCACATGAAGATGAAGATGCGTGCACAAAACATGAAGAGTGTTACGGAGACTCTATGCATATTAAGGAAGAAAAAATCTTTAACGGTGACTCAAGATGACGACTCCCCTTTACTTACATTGTTTCCTACATTGCATAGTTCTGGACTGACATATATTCATCGTACACGCCTCTCGAACCTAATCTCCCCTCAAATCTCTCCACGGGAGAGGACTGTTAATAACTGCAAGTTGTCAACTCCAGACCGCCCGTCCAACATCTTCACGAACTTGAAGGCTGTTGCACGCGTGTCTGATTCTCATTTTAGCATCTTACGTACGATTCAAGGCCCTCTTCAAAACCGGCTATCTTCCGTGTCCATATTGGTGGACTCTTCACTGTACACCACTATGTCTTGGGATCGTTGCTCTGATACGATACTTGGTCTCAGTCCACCATCGTATATTTCTCGAATCGGAGCATTGTTCTCGTCAGCTCAACAATGCTGACTTAGTGGCACCATAGGAAGGGATTTACTTTCAAATGGGCACATTGATCATGACAAGGACCGTCCACATCGCTTGTTTCCGACATAGGTGGTGCCTAAAGGAATTCAACAGATAACAATGCTCACAATAATATACTATGATCAGCCTTCCTTACTTTGACCCTTGCTTCGCTGAAACACCGGCCACGTGCTAGTTCCGCAGTTCGGGCAGTGTCCCGGTGACCCGGGTTATACTATCCGGATTGTCTCCTTGTTCTAGGCCGTTCTAGGCCGTTGATCCTATGTTCGAAAACCTAGGGAAGTCCAGGGTCGATTATGAAAACGCCAGCTGGTAATATTCTGCCCTGGTGACATGAACAGGTGTTCGGCAATTTTATTGGACGGGATGCTCAGATCGAATACTTTCATCGGTTATCAATACTCTCGGTCCTCAAGTATTTGATCAATAGGTGATCGACAAGCGATCGGCTGTGTGACCGAATCGAGATAATATAATATCATACTGGTGACGAAGTTCTAGTGTGAGAAGTTGGTGCCATGTGTTAGTGTCATGCTTACAAACCATGGATCACATCCAGGTGGCACCGGGTATGAACATCTAGGATCTTCGGTCTTCACAGCTACAGAAAACAAGTGCTCATCCGGCAGCCGTCTATTCCCGTGACAAGCATGGTCACTCCATTTACACTTGTCCTATGCGCGTCCCCTGCCCGTGCACCCCTAATGTGAATATTGTTAACAACTTCATCGTGGCACACCATAATAACAGAAAAGATGTAAAGCTGCATCTGTCGTTTGATAGTACTGAGGGAGGAGCGGCGACCCAAGTCGTGAGGTCTGGACCTTAATAGTAGTCTTACGTGTACCTGTAAGTATTACAAGAACGATGGGACAGTGAGCCGCCGGGCACAAGGCGAACCCTGGCACATTCCATCGCCTCCCGGTCCTCCAAGGTCATCGCCCAGTATTGCAAACATATATAATGTGAGGTGGGATTTCCCTCAAGCCTCAAGCCTCGAGCCTTAAGTCCTCTGCCTCTTAACCTCATCGATTTACTTGTATAATCATCACAATGTTAATCTCCCCAATTTCCCTCCTTTTAGTCGCTTTTGCTTCAGCAACTAATGCCATTGCCGTGACCGGTCCTTCTCTCGCAGGTAAACCAAACTTTCGAACGTTGTGATTATAATTCTGACAGAAATTGCAGCTCGAAGCTCACCCCTTAAAGATAGCTGCAGTCAAGGTCAAGTCATAAACACGACCATGCTCCACACAGTCGATGGGAAGAATATGAAAGTCACCGTCCAGTCTTGCGACACCCCAGCCTCTGCATACACCGTCAGAGACTCTTTGGCTCTAGATAAGCGTCAGATGCCAAGTGTCTGCAACCAGACTTGTGAGCTTCTTTGATTTGAATACAATGTAAGCACTGATTTTTACGTACAGGCGTGCAGAGTTGTCACGTTAACCTGAAGCCTGCCCCTGATTGCACCTCACTGATAAGCACCATCAACTCACTGGCAGGTGAATTTCAACTTTCTCACCTCATTCTGAGGAGCGTGAATAATGATTAAAATATAGGTGAAACATTCATTGCCCCTCCTGGGACAAGGACCAAGTTTGAGGTCGGTAACTGCGAAGTCTCTCTCGACCACAACCTGGCTGTCCCAGTTGAAGGTTGCTTCTCTTGGATGGTAAGCAATAGTATAGACCAAAATTTTGCATTTTCTGACACAGACATTTAACACTAACAGAGCCCCTTGCTCTCCACGATGAACCAATGCTTCGGCACACCGCCAAATGATATTGGTGAATGTTCCCAGGGCAATGCATCGTTCTCCTTTAATCTTTTGTAAGTTTCTCCGTTTGCTTATACATGTACGTCGAGCTGAGTTTTTTGTGTAAAGGCTGGCACCGACTGGAACTTTCTGAGCTATATGCAGCAGGTGATACCTATCATTGGTTGACGTACAAACCATTAAACCCAACTCCTCTGCTGCTTCATCTTCGAAATTTCATTTCTCTTTTAGTATTTACTTTCTGAATATAATTATCGTTCTCCACAATAGAATATAGACATAACGATTTTAATTGCCGGACACCGTTGAGCTTAATGTATCCGATATGCGACGGAAGAGACATGTGAAACATGTTAGGTGTGGGAGTTTAACGATCTATAAGTGTTGAGATAATTCGTCCCGCATTCGTCCCGTCATTGTTTGCCGTGTAACATCAGTCACACTTGCTTTCTAATTCCTCGTCCGTTTGTAATGAGCCACTACCTCTACTCAAGCAAACAGTTGTTTTTTTTTTCCCTCGGCCTTTGATCAACCCCACCGAAAATTCAACGGTAAGTGATCGATAATCGATAATCGATAAGGACTATGGCGGGATCTCAGAAATCATTGTTCTGTTTACTCCGGATGCGTATGTCAGCTCATGGGAACGCTTCTAATGCCTTCTGCCAGCCATTTTCCTCCCTGCCCGGTTTTCCCATTACCTCGACTCTTCTGCTGGAAGAGGACTAGAGGAATACTTTATTCAAGACCTCACATGAAGCTTTTCTATTCCGGATCATAACACAATAGCATTCGAGGTAGATATGTAGGGCTCAACCCGATACCAACCCTGCGTCAGGGATAACTCGACCTTTGCCTGAACCCTTCTCTGAATGACCCATTCCGTACATCACCCGAAAAGGTATGGTGTCAAGATATACCACCTGTAAAGTTTTAAACTTACACTACTAATGGGGACCCTATGTTGTTACCTACCAAATTGTGATCGAAAGTTCGAGACTCGCGTCGAGAATTATGTTCTTATAGACGTGGGGAGATACTTAAGTTGTACTCTTGGCGACCAAATGCTCGATGTTGGCTCTATACGCTCACCAGGGTCTAAGACTACTATCGGCCGTCTGAGGAAGCCCGACACGTGTATAGGTGCAAGAAAGTTGGCTGTCGCCTAATATAGACTCTACCCTCGGTGGTGTTTACGGTTTTCATCCGCCTTCCAGGACCGGTCATGCATGAAAATGTCATTGCAATCCGGAACTATATACCAACGCCACGCAGATGTGTATCCCTGATGTTTTTGGCGATCGAATCCTTTTATCATAACTTACGGGACGGTTGGCGTAGGGAATGGTCTTTCGGTCTAGATCGATTATGAACCAAGGCCATGCGGATGTCCGGTGTGCCAAGGACCACCGAGCTACTCTGATGCTTTGGACTACCTAAGCCTTCTATAGCAACTTACGGGATGGTTGATGCAGGGATGGGTCCGTGGTGTTGGGAGGCTTATGGGAAGCTTGTGTAGTGCTAGAAGTATATATATTGAATATAGTTATATTTTTTCCATCTTTGGCTCCCTTTATCTAATCCTAGAGCTTTCTCCTACTCGAGAGTCCGTTCGCACTTGGATCGATCCCTTTGGGCGCCTATTCGCTGTGCTGCTGGGACGGCGCTCCGGAGTTCCTTTGACGCTTTTTTTATTCACTTTTAGATCATGAGCCGCCGCCACTAACATGCGGGTCTAGGACTGCATCTACCCCATTCCATTGGACTAACCCTTTTCTGGAGATATGGTTGCCGCAGAGAAGGGTCGTGCGGTACAGAACCACCCAAGGACCACCGAACTATACCGATGCTTTAGATATCACAACCGAGAGCGCGCTTGGACGCATGCTCATATTCAGAAATATCTCCAACTTGATATATATATCATTTAGACACTAGCTCACTGTTGAGCACTTCCTCGGGTCTAATCCTCCACGGATGAGACATCGGCGCGCGTCGGCTTGCAAGAACGACCGGACGCCTGGAATCCCAGCATGAACCATCCCGTAAATTATCGGAAAAGGCACATAAACGTTGGTGCCCGATGATTATGTAATGACGTAGGATCACTATCGGGCAGTCATCTACGGAGGTCGTGGGGGTGCCCGATGTGGCCACGGAGGAACCGCCGAGTTACATCGACGCTTTTGGGGTAGAACCAACTCGCATCACCGGGGTCTTCACGTTTGGAGGCGTCTCTAACGTTTAAATCTCCAAGCATTATTTAGGGCATAAGTCCAATACTCAAAATTCTCAAAGTCAAACATATCATCAAAATTTGAATGAGAAGGCGGCGCATCTATCGTCGCTTTAAGTCTCGCTCGATTCTGACCTTCTCCTAGTTGTACCATTTTTGTTTTACCCGTCTGTCCTTTGTTCTCTCTTGTTCGGCGAGGTCAAGTCGCTGACCGGGTCAGAGTCCGAGAAGTCTGAATAGTTGGGTTTCAGATTACAACCCGCCTGATAGCCAGTTTTCCAAAGCTAGCTAGGCAAGACCCTCATTTTCTGCGTTGGATTGTCCTAAACAGGTGTTCACTTCCAGCGGTGTGTATCCCAATACAAAAAAGCTTGACACAGCAGACATAGAAAGACTTTTATTTGGAAGACTGAGAATATCCTGTAAAGCATTTACTTTTGCATATAGGATTCTATCCAAAGAATATTATGAGAAAATGCAGGTTTCCTTACAATACTCCTTGGACAATTTTAAGGAAACTTTAGTTTTCTCACAACTTTATTAGACAAGATAAATTCCTTCAAAAGTAATCACTTTACAAAATTTCATCATTTCCAAGCCAGACAGTCTTTCTATGCCTGCAGTGTGAGATGGCTCTTTCTTCCTCGAGCCGTTTGCTCCTTATGTACGTACATGTAGGGAATTGACGCAGTGACGACCTGCGAGTTTTCTCTCGGAATCTGAAGGGAATGAATATAAAACTGAAGCTGTGTTGTATTTTTTTGCGAAAGGTCTGTAGTGGTACTTCTCAGTCGCTGATGCTGCTTGCTCGATTGAGCGGTCCGCGACAAATCAACTTGCAAAGTGATCTCCGTGGAGATGGAAGACTACTCCAGCATCATGATAGACTCGTAATAGACCAACCCGATTTCGGAGGTGGCTTCGAGAGGAATCATTCCGCTTGTCTTATCGACCGCTGGCACCATCCCCAGGTTCGGCATCTTGGGTTGTTAAAAATCGGGGCATCCAGTAAGGTATTGATAATACATACTGAAAAAAATTTCATATTGTGGTTTCCTTGTGGTTAGGAAATATCGATAACAAAGTATAAGTAGATAAACGACGAAACGGAACCCAAGTATACTGTGTCGCTGGGTACCCAATTCAATATTGAACCATGTGAGATTCAAGAGCATTGCAAAGTATTTTAGCGTACGTAGAGACTATCTCATGGATATCGGGATTATTGGGAGCGCGATTTAGTCCTAAGTGGGTTGTGACATAGTTGTGACATATGGTGGACGTCATTGTGGACGCGTTTGCCAACTCGCGATGTCCATCCACCCGATCCATCGTCCAGAAGCCGTTTATGGCCAGCCAGAAGTCCACATTCCTTATCCAGCCGAACCCCTCAATTATCCCCCCTACCTCAACAACCCAGATGACGATCCAGATCGCGAGAGTTTAACTGGGGAGACGAAAGGCGACGAGACGACTGCAGAAGAATGGGCAATGCCGGTGGGTCCTCAGACGTTGTCGTTCTGTGCAGTTATTTTATCTTTCCTGGATACATTTTATTATTATTGACAGGCAGCAATGTTCAATAACTTCGTGCTGGATAAGATTGGGATCGGACCAGCGCGTGGTAACCGGGCACAAGCAGAGCTATTACAGGAGACTGAACGGACAAAGGTCTTGCTGCCTATTCCCAGAAGCGCAGCGGAGGAAAAGGGTATGTCTTCATTCTTTTGTACCTCCATAACCAAACCCGTCTTTTACATAATAACCCCACAGAACTCCACGAAAGCGTAATGGCATCCTTACGAAAACGGGTCGAAGCGCTTGAGGAGGAGGAACTGTTCGAGAGCTCGATGAAGCACTTTACACAGCGGTCTAGTATGACTGGAGACGCGCATGGCGGATTGGTCGTGACGTCAGGGTATCCGCCAAACGTTGCAGGAGAGCCGAACGCGGCGGGATTAGGAGATCAGCCTAGGTCTCGCGATGTGAGAGAATTGTTAATGGCTGATGTCAAGGAGATTTTGGCGCGCGAACGTGAGAGAAGGACCAGAGAACAACCACCTCCGGCAGCAGAACAAGGATGAGATTGATGTGGTATGGCTGTATTTTTCGTCTTTCATGAGACTGTTTGGAGAGCTTGACAATATGTAAGTATGTAGTGCTAGTTCTACTGTCAAGGATGGGTGGTTTGAGTGAGTATCTAGCACTTTCAATCCTCCTTTTGCCACCTTCCACTCCATGTCTACATTTACTCAGTACTGTTTGCGCCACAGACTGACTTTTTTTTGTTAGCTTGCTGGTAAGCCACACTGATCATTCCGACGATCTTATTTGGTTTTTATCTGTTCCTTCAGTTTGGACTACTTTCCCAAGCTATTTTGCCTTTAATATTTACTTCTCCATCCGAACTTCGGTTGCACGGTCTGCTTATTACTCCAACTATTCAACCGAGGCATGTTACGGTTATCTATGATGAACAACTTCATGCCTCTTAACCAACACGAATGGCCGCTGTTGTATTGCCATGGAGGACCCCGTACTCAACACTATCCGTGTGATGATATTCCTGCCAACTCATGCCAACCAATAATATATTATTGCGCACATTACAAGGTACACAAATCAAGACAGCTGGTGTGGTATGACAAAAGTCTCTATAGGAAGGTGATATAAAGTGGGTAGGTGTCCTGTATATCGTGAGAGTCGTGACGGGGAATATAGCATAAGAACACAAGAGAGCAGAAGATAGTTCCAGATATTCGAGTATAATAGCAATTAGGTTCGGTATACGGTCAAGATGGCGATTAGGCCATCCTGCGATATGTTGTGGTTAATGTCGTGGTGGCCGGGCGCCAGAAGACCTGTTTGCCATTCGACTTTGGCCTGCCACCACATGCCCTTCCAAGAACTGCCTTCCACAGCTCGCTCAACGAGCCAGTCACGACCAAGGTTGTATCCATCGGGTACAATCATATGATGTTTACTTGAATCCTGTAAGGTAAATCGTCAATCAGGATTTTTGAGGACAGAGTGCACCGGTATGTACCATCTCCTTGGAGACACTAAACATGACACGCATCAGAAGTCTGAAGAGTGTTGCCTGAGAAACCGTGACTCACGCGAGAAACCATGCTTGTGTGGTGTTCTGTTGCCATGCTCGCCAGTGATGTCCCCCTTGAGCGAATACATCAAGGGGAACTTAAACTCGCGAGAGTAGACGGAAACATACCAACAAGGCTCTGCCAACAGGTCCCAAGCACTGGGAAGTACGTCTGTCGAGCTAGAAACTGTTCATCTTTTGCACCTTGGCCATCTCCCAAGTTCGCCTTGTGGATATACCCATAGTGAAGACCAAGACACTCTTCGGCGTATCCTAACGAGCTGTTTTAGGATATTGGAGTAAGCGTCGTACAGAGAGATACTTAGTGGGCGTTGTGTACTTTGCGTAGTTGTGGAGTCCAGTGAGACTTAGTATACGAGGATCAGAGCGACCGGAAATAATAACATTCAGAGGTTCGCCGAAGCGACGGTTCGCCCACTACCACAAACGTTAGCTTCCAAGTACTCTTCAATAAGGCACATATTAGACAACACACGTCAAGCATGCGGCCACCACCTTCTCTGGGGTCTATCCATCCAGGCATATCTTCGGCATCGTTATCAAGCGTGAGACGATTGGCAGACTGGTGGAGGAACTTTGGAAGCGTAGGCCAGGATGTCGCCAGCGATGCAAGAAGGAGAGCGGCAAGAACGAATGAAAGCATTGCTAGCACTGGTAACTAGTAGAGGTGCAGGACGAGCAGCAACTTTAACATGCGGAGGCTAGTCGGTGGCTGCGCAGTACGGCGGTTGCTGAGCTAAGTAAGGCCCAACTGTCATGATCCCCTAAAAAGCCGCCTAAAAACTACGGACTTCAAATTGGTTGCCACTCGTGCTTAATCAGGCAAGAGAAATTTGATTTAAGGGATTATTTTGGTGTAACCTTGTTGCACATACGATCTGTCGGTCTCGTTATGTAATAATTTTGTACCAAGAACTTCTCAGCTTCCAATCATCACATATGAAATTCGATTTCGAGTTCCATTGTTTTGTGCAATCTGTACTGCATCATTCTATCTAGGTAGTAAACAAATTATGGAGGGACCTGGGTGACTAGGATCACAGAAGAATTACAGTCGGGGTTTGTTTTGATTTGAATACATATCTGGTAGCTCTAGTTGATACTGGGATAGCGAATAGAATATTAGTTGTTTCTGTAGAGGGGTTAGGATGAACGCATAGGTTTGGTGGTCAAGCTTCTAGAGCTACACAAAGCCTGAGTCATTTTGTGTCCAGCTTTGAAGGCTTCTCATGATGAAAAGACTCACTCTTTAAGCAATATATGAACGGGATAGGCCATTAAAACTTCATGGGGAGAATAAGCCAGTGGAAACCAAAACCCAAGAGCGCGAGCACCGCAAGAGGGATAATCTCATGTGTAAGAACACGCATTGATAATATTGAAGGTCCCTCCGCGCCGGCAGCTTCAATGTCGGCAATCTCTTGCGTGGTTAATGGAGCTACGCCCGCGTAGGAATTGGTAAGAGATGTGAGTGAGCAGAAAGAAGGAGGGCTCACGGAGTTCAGCTACATCTAGGTATTCATTGAGCCGAGATTTCTTCGAGGTTGTGCTAACAACAAACTGTTGAGTGATTGACTTGTCTAGATTACGGAAACAGGATACTTACGTTACGATAACAACACCTTTGCTTCTCACCCAGGAGAAGAGCACCTGCGCAGGTGTCGCTTTGAGCCTGTCTGCCGCTAGTTGAATGGGCTTGTCAACCGGTCCACCATGCCGCTTTGTTATAGGACTTTGTGAATCGACGTTAATATCTATCAGAACAAGTAAAATAGGAGCTATATTTATACATACATGAGGGAGCTGTAGGCTTCAGTTACAATTCCAAATTTTGCAGAGAACTGTAAAAGGGGGAGATTCTCGACGTAATTATATGGGTGAAACTCGACCTAGGTCCCAAACGAGTTATCAGCTGGAGAATAGACCGTAATACCAGTTTACTAACCTGGTTCACGGCAGGGAGGACCTTGGCAGTCTTTAGAAGTTCGCTGAGGTGTTTAATATTGAAGTTGCTGACACCAATGCTCCTGTATCCAGGAATGAGAATTTGTCAATAGCAAAAAAAAATAATCAAGTGTCACTTTGCGAGTCCGTCTGCCTTGATTTTCTCGAACTCTACCCACGCATCTGCCATATTCTTTTCGAGAACAAATGGTGCGTGAATCAAATACAAGTCGACATAGCTGACGCCAAGCTTCCAAAAGTCGTTAAACACATTGAACCGATACAGGGTCGATAGAAATCTACCTTTTTCAGACTCTTCTCTATCGCCTCTCGAATATCCCCGCCGTCATATTTTGTGGTGATATAAAGGTCCTCACGATTTAACCCGCTTTCACGAATGGCCGTACCGACACTCTCCTCATTATTGTAGGCTATTACAAAAATTTCACTTGCTTTAAAAACCAAATAAATAAATACACGAATAAAGAACTCACCTGAGGCCGTGTCCACGTGCCAAAAGCCGTTGTCTAAGGCCTGTTCGACGAGATCCGTTATATCCTCAATAACGATTCCAGAAATACGATTAGTACGTTTCTAAACTATGGAGGCATACACTACCTTGTACTTCATGACAGAGCCTGTTCCGAACGCGATTTGGGGGATCTGATTATGTTGAGTAAAGGTAGTAAGCACAAAGGTCGACATGGGGGTAAAGTCAGTAAAAAAAAGTCACCTTATTCCCATCGTTCAAAGTTTTAGTGTAAAAAGGCATGGGGTGGAAGGAAATGGTTTAAGGAACTTGAAAGCAAGACTGCCTGGCCATGCGCAGATATAGCCCAGACATGGTGACTTTGGTGTGACCGTGACAAACTGGACCCTGATCTCGATAAGAATTCCTTTCTCATTATGCATAGCATCCGAGTCGGGGCTAACCCTTTCGCCTATGCAATGTTAGAAGTATGTCCCTACATACGGCTTCGACTTCGTATTGGACGTTTTCCGCAAGTTCAGGGTTTCACCCGGATCATCTACATTAGAAAATACGTAATCGTTTAAAGTAGTTCCGATGTTTCGCTAATTACAGACTAGTTTTGTGAAAAATACATGCAGTATGTAACAAAGCTCAGTTGCCAATTAGGCCACGTTCGGACTTCAATAGGCCTGGCAGCCTTGAAACTTGGTATGCAGTATGAAAATTGTTGTCAAGACAGGGAAGGAGCGAGACCCAACTTTGCCATCTATAGTTAAAACGTCCATCTTATTAGACGCTCCATCATCAGGTAGCACACATTACAGAAAATCTGCCGAAAAGAACTTGGAGGTGCGACGGAACACAAAAAAAATACAAGGAAACTCCAAAATCACGTGGAGTTTGGCCACTTAGTATCACTCCAGTCAGTGTCCTACAGAATATGGATAGAAGGCTTCTAATCATTCAAGAAACCACATACTACACAAAATACGAAAGCACATGGCATTACAACCTCGTAGGCAGAGTGAGCCACCATACACCGTAACCCACAAGTGTGATTGCCGCAAGAGAGACGAAGCGCCGTATCAAGACGGGTACTGACAGCCCGGACGGCGGCCCC
The DNA here is from genome assembly GCA_003316585.1 of Gomphus bonarii. Lineage (NCBI taxonomy): Eukaryota > Fungi > Basidiomycota > Agaricomycetes > Gomphales > Gomphaceae > Gomphus > Gomphus bonarii. The sequence goes on from QFEC01004714.1 coordinate 20,780, forward strand.
TCTGCGCCAGCGGCTTCGATATCAACGATCTCTTGCGCGGTCAATGGAGCTACATCCGTGTCAGAATTGGTAAGTAATGTGCAGGCAGAAGGGGCAAGCTCACGGAGGTCTGCTACTTCGAGATACTCTTTGAGCCGGAATTTCTTCGAGCTTGTGCTGTCCAAAAAAAAAGAGAAAGTATTGAGTGACAGACTCAGTAGAATAACAAAACAGGTTACGAACGTTACTATCACGACACCTTTACTTCTTACCCATGAAAGAATTATTTGTGCAGGCGTTGCCTTGAGCCGGATTGCCGCCATTTCTATGGGCTTGTCAACAGGACCTCCAGGCATCTTGGTGATAGGTCTTGTAAACCAATGCGCGAAGGTCTGTCAGGAATGTAAAAGCAAAGTCATATAGATACGTACGTGAGCGAACTATATGCTTCTGTTACAATGCTAAATCTAGCCGAAAACTCCAGCAAGGGTGCATTCTTGGCATAATTGTATGGGTGAAACTCGATCTAGGGTCCGAGAGATCAGTCATTAGCTGTATGTACCTACGCAATCTACAGTTCTATTGTGAATAACCTGGTTTACAGCAGGGACGACTTTAGCAGTCTTCAAAAGTTCTGTGAGGTCTGCAATACTGAAGTTGCTGACACCGATGCTCCTGATTGTCTAGGAGTAAGTCAATGTTCGAACCATTATATCAAGGAACTCACCTTGCGAGTCCGTCTGCCTTGACTTTTTCGAACTCTGCCCAAGTGGCTGCCATTTTGTCCTTGACCAACCCTGGGAAGTGAATCAAGTACAGGTCGATATAGCTGACCCCAAGCTTGCGAAATCAGTCAAACCATTGAGCAGATATGTTTTTGACAGAAGTATACCTTCTTGAGACTCTTCTCTATCTCTTCCCGAACAATACCACCATCATATTTCGTAGTAATATACAGCTCCTTGCGGTCCAACCCACTTTCACGAATGGCAACACCGACACTATCTTCATTTTGGTAAACTATCGCGTGTCAAAATTAATAGATATCTCTACAGTAACAGAAAACCCACTAGCAGCCGTATCTATGTGACAAAAGCCGCTATCTAAGGCCTGTTCAACTACATCCGTTGCGTCCTCGAAAACGAAGAGAGATAAGATTTGATACACTTCCAAACAAAGTAAGCATTAAGAAGGTATGGATACCTTTCGTTTCATAACCGACCCTGTTCCGAATGCAATCTGAGGGAGCTACAACATTGATGCACACGACTAATAAGCATTAGATTTACAAATGATAGGCAGCATGGCACCTTGTTCCCATCGTTCAACGGCGTGCTTCCAAATGGCATGTTAGGCAGGGACAGAATGTAGGGTTACAACTTATTATTCCGTTTTGAAGAGCCCTGGGAATTACGAGTTCCATAGTGTTATACTTAGGTGTTTATTAGGTAATCCTTTTGCTTAGCTAAGATTCCCGTCGGCAATTGACTCCCCTTGAAGGTTTCTAAACACGCACGTTCCATTGACCATATGAATTTGGAAAGTAGTTCTAGTGGCCATGATAAAATTGATGTCGTTTTAGGGCTTTCTTTGCAAAAGGATTCAGAATGGCTGCAAACATGTGGGACATAACGCCTTTCCTTTGTGGATGACATCCACGACAGTCACCTTCGCCTTAAACACGCATGCGGGCGTGATCGACGGAAGTCACGTGCAAAGGGACGAACGAAGAAAGAAGGTGAAGACAAAAAATTTCTGGCTATGAAAATTTCCGAAAATCTTATATAGTTATCACTTTTGAATACAGAAATACAGCCAAACATGATTCTGGGAAAATGCAGGGAGGAATTTCTCCAAGATTTTCCTTCAAAACTGTAATCAATCTGTCAGCTTTTGCATAAGATTCTTGGGCTGGATTTTTCTATGCAAAAGTTCTCGCTATACAATGGTTTTCTTGAGGTTTTCTTGGTTAGATAATAATTTTATGCCTGCTGTGGGGTTGGTGATGCCGCGGGCGGGAGTTGCACACACCGTGCGGGTTTGGCGCGGAACAAAGCTGAGAGAATGCGACGTGTGGACCAGCTAAGCGAGGGTGGCATACCTATCAACCACGGTTACCCGACGCGCGACGGGAGGTTGCGAGCATGAAGGGGGTGGTATGAATGCAAGAGAAGATGAGGATGAGAGATGTGGACCACTCAGCGCGGCCTGCCACAGGAAAAGATTTAACAAAGATTTATAAAAGGAGAGGGATTACTAGAAACTGTCTAGCTAATTACGGATGGTGTTCACAAGAGCAAGTGCTATTGGGAGTTTTAGGGTGCACTTGGGTTTATACGGCCAGAACACGATAATAATAATTAGTATGGATGAATCAAAAACAAACAGCCGACACGCGGGAACTATAGCTAAAGACTGTATCAGCCCAAAATACCGAAACGCCTCAGGTCCCAAAGGCGACCTTAGGACTCCAAGGGAGTCGGGCATTAGTCTCCCTACCCTATCTTCAAGCACGATATGCTTCAAGTTGCTTAATTTAAGACAAAAACGGCATAAATTCAAACGAGGCCACCCGATGGTGGAAAAATTATCTCCCGTCTCAAAAGGGAAATATTACTGATCGGATATTAGCACCTGTAAGGAGAGAATTAATCGCTGAATTGAACATCATAATGAAATACTTGTATTAAATACTCTTTGAAGACAAGGGCCCTGTCTGCAAGCATCTCTTAACTTCTAGTAATTTTTAGCGATGTAACGCGATAGATTGCCAATAGCACTGCCACAGAGGGGGAAATACCATGTCTTGTCATCGTACAAGATCTCCCTATCCTACACCAAATACCCGCACACATTATACCGTCATAGGAAGCGTGAACCAGCGTACACCGAAACCTAAGAGTGCGAGCGCTGCCAGAGGGATAGTGCGCCTTGCGAGAGCGCGCGTTGATAGCACTGATGGTCCCTCTGCACCGGCGGCCTCGATATCAGCAATTTCTTGGGCGGTGAGTGGAGCTAAGGCCGTATCGTGACTGATGAGTGATGTGCAAATAAGAGCAGAATGGGGGAAAGCTCACGGAGGTCGGCTACATCGAGGTACTCTTTAAGCCGGAATTTCTTCGACGTTGTCCTGGGCATAAAATCAGCGACGGACATAACTACGCTAGTCAAAAAAAAAACAAAAAACATTTACGTTACGATCACGACACCTTTGCTCCTCACCCAGGATAGGATTACTTGTGCAGGTGTCACTCTCAGTCTGTCTGCTGCTTTTTGGATGGGCTTGTCAACGGGACCACCAGGCATCTTGGTAATAGGACTTTGCGAACCAACGTAAAGATATTCAGGTAAAGTAGCATAACTAGACGTACGTGAGGGAGCTGTAGGCTTCAGTTACAATGCCAAATTTTGCGGAAAACTCCAATAGCGCAGCATTCTCAGTAAAATTATATGGGTGAAACTTGATCTATGGTGCGCGAAATTTTTTTTAGCTGGCTGTTGCATATAGTCTCGAATTCCACTGAGAATAACCTGATTAACCGCAGGGACGACCTTCGCTGTTTTCAGAAGTTCAACAAGGTCCTCGATTGTGAAGTTACTGACACCGATGCTCCTGAGTGTTGAGGAATAAGTTGTTTGATGATTGTAAGAGATCAAGAAAGGCACTTTGTGAGTCCATCTGCTTTAAGTTTTTCGAATTCCGCCCAAGCAGCTGCCATATTGTCCTTGACAAATTCTGGGAAGTGAATCAAATACAGGTCGACATAGCTAACGCCAAGCTGCCGAATACATCAAACGCACTGTATAAACTGCAGTCGATAGAGGCGTACCTTCTTGAGACTCTTCTCCATCTCCTCCCGAATATCGCCACCATCGTATTTTGTAGTGATGTAGAGATCCTTGCGGTTTAACCCGCTTTCACGAATGGCTACACCGACACTGTCTTCATTTTTGTACACTAACATGGTATAAAATAAACAGTCATATTCAAAGTCACGATAAACAATAGGACGTACTTGCAGCCGTATCTATGTGCCAAAAGCCGCTGTCCAAAGCTTGTTCGACGAAATCCGTAGCATCCTTGTAATTCGTGAAAAAGATGATTCACTGCATTACGGAGTACAAGAGTTAGAAAGGGCCCATTACCTTTCCATACATTTCGGATCCTGTTCCGAATGCAATTTGGGGAAGCTGATAACGTTATAGACGTTGATAAACATTAGAGCCTTGGTTAGTTAATAGAGAAACCTTATTTCCATCGTTCAACGGCGTACTCTCAAACGGCATGAAAGGCAAGAACAAAGTGCACGCTTTCCCGCATAATTAATCGTCACATTGTGACAATGACTGCGTGGGTTCCACGTTAGTCATCTGTTTAGGGCCTGGACTTATTGGTTACAAATACCTCGCCAGCCACCAGTACGCCGGCTCGGCGTTCCCACAAAACAAATTGGCGATCCACGTCGTTCAATCGAAAGGTTAGTGATGACAGACGTGTGCCAGAAAGATAGAATGAACATGGTACTAACCTTAGGCTTCAAGCTCAAGCCTCGAGACGCAGAAGACCTGTCAGTGTATTACATTTGATGTAAGCTGGGACCGTTCGCATATTCTCGATGCCTGCGGGCGTGCTTCAAACACGAAAGGTAGGGTGACTTCTTTCTAACCCGTCTCTCAACCCGGTTTTCGCTTTCCTTGCAGAAAAAAATCAACTGTGCAAGATCAGCATCAAAATTATATCGTCTAAGTATGTCTTACGGACGTTCATCATTTATCCTTACGATAACCTAGGTCCCTTGAAGGCGGCATCAAACTGGCATAAAGTCGTGAAAATTAACCCCATAGTGCCTAGATGGTCGAGGAGAGTGACCACCATAAACTGTACTATGGAGAATTATCTTTAGTGTTGCTGCGAAGGACACAGTCAATGTCAGTAAGTGTTTTCAGATGGTCTATTAGTTTCCATTTGAATTTTTGAGGTTCTGAGTTGTACAGCTGCTCTTTTTTTTGTGGGGGGCACACTTCAATGGGTAACAACACTTACTTAACTGTGCAAAATTTATTCCGTTATTGTCGGAGATCTGTATTATCTGAATCCCTTCTCGACGGTTCTTCAGTACCTTGCTATCGAGCAAAAGAACAGCAGTTGCTTCCGAGTAAGGTCGGTAGTTTTCTACATTAATATCGGTCGTGCTTCTGTGAGCATCTTATTGACGGTTACATTTCGCTTGGCAGAAATCGTGATAGTTTTTACGATATTCTATCTGCACTCCAACATGGATTTGAACGATGCTGAGCAAGATCCTGCAGTGTCGATTCGAGACTGAATCCATGAGCATTTTTCCATATCTCTTTGAAGACAGACAGCATTTAAGACTCATAACCGAAAGTGCATATCAGGTCTATCGAAGGCTCCACGATCGTGAAACAGAAGGTAGAAAGTAATACATACATTTGTCATCTGCAGAGATTATATCCAGGTGACATCCTACCTCTGAGCACGAGGAGAAGAACTTGACCTTAGACTGCAGTCGATACATCACCTATAGGCTCGTGAGCATAGATTTAGTTCTACCTGATGAACAAAAATGGGAATCACTTAACCAATGCACGAACCCTTACTCTACTTACCTCACTACTTACCTCACTGAAAGAAACATCAACACCAATCCATTGCAATAATTTTTTATGAGGTCTCTCAAATCAAGTGCTCAGAAAATGTACGAGACGCGTAAGATGTCGAGGCTTACACTAATGACATCCACTGTTACATCGCCCCCATTGACGCTCCTGTGCTACAGATATATGGAAAGAATATATTTCTTCCTAACGTAGTCATTCAATTTAGGTTTCCTAGTTTCCATCAGAAGGTTTGCATTAGTACCATGAGTCACTCTTGTGAATCGCTTTACACACTGGTTCTGCATCTAATGTACAAAAAGCAGTAGCAATGCCGTATCAATACAGGTCGGATCGGCCCCCTGACCTATCCTTCTAAGACTCATGATGAACAGAGCATGTCTACTGGACTCCTAGATACCCGATGGGGACTGTACCACAGGTTGGTGAAAAACTATAAATCCTCCTCTTCTCAAAGAAAATGCAGCAACGAAAATGCATTTCTCAACTCTTTTCACATTCGCTCTAGTGGCAGCAGGAAGTGTTTCAGCGAGGACCACATTCAATGCTATCCCCTCCAAACCTCACGCAAGCTTATCGTCTTTGGAGAAAAGGCAGGGATTCTGTTCTCCAGGCAATTGTAGATATCATTCATTGTATTATTTTTGGAAAGACTTTTTCTCACAGTCTCCTTCCTTTAGCTCTTTGTCCTACGGGCGATTGTTGCCCTACAGGAGACAATTGCGTGCGCATCCTGATATTGTCATGCGTGCATTTCTGTGGTTCGTCCTGACTTGAAATAATATAGTGCCTTGACGACACCTGCTGCTGCCCAAATACTATTTGTTGCAACGATGGCTTCTGTACGTCTCATTATCTATATCTTTTGTACTCTCACCATTTTATATTCCTATTTTTTTTTCAGGTTGCCCTGAAGGTACCATCTGCCTTGCTGGGGGAAAATGCGAAATCTAAGCTCCAAGGCGTGGCGTCTCCATAACTTCTCTTTGAATCCATACCTCCTTCCCCGTCTGCTGTGGAGTGTGGCAGACCTCAATACTCATTGTTGAAGTTCAACTTCTATAAAAGACAGATTGATTGTAACAGTTTCTCCTCATCACGTGTTGACCTGCAAGACTATTTGTCAAGGACTAGGCTAACCTATTGTGTACCGAGGCTGGTGAAATTAGTTATGGCACCGGTGCTGAGTGTTACCACCTGCATTGTGTAATTTCTCTAAAAAAAACCGACAACATATTGAGCGAGGACACCAACGTGTTGAGATATTCACCTGTCATTAGCCCACTTAATTAGTCCATAGAATAATAGCACCCACTTTGTGTGTCCCAAAGATAATAAAAGCAACAAGTGGGGCTGCGATGGGCGGATAGGGCATGAACGCATACAATTCCAGTAGACTAACAGAGGTAGAAACGCACTTGCGGCTTCAAGTAGGTCGACCTACACATGGACGACAGAAACATGAAAGCCTGTGATCTTGCGAGAGGAAGATATCGTAGCCACAGCCCGTGTAATTAGGAGCGTCCCACAGCTGAAGAGCAATCGTCACAGAACAAAGTGCAAATGTGGCAGAGCAGATAGTCACGATATATATATATATATATTAAATTAGAATAAGATAAAAAGACAAAGAAACACTGGGGAACATACACAGCGATAGCAGTGCGATACATTAGAAATAGGGTGACTTGCAGGACCAGAGACGGTGAGATCTGTAGTCCAATTTCTGGAGACCGTCGAGAAAATCTCCAATGTTGGTGCGTAATCCGGATTATGGACACTTGTAACACAGTGAGAGAAGATTTTCCAGGGTTGATTGCCCAGGGAATATCCATTTACCATCAAAAATGAAAGCAAAAACGAGGTAGACATGATTGCGGTATTGGGTAAGTATACTGCCAGGAGGACCAACTATCACAGATTGCACAGTTCTGTAAGAAGTACTTACAAAGTGTTTTTTCCTTTCTAACACACAATAAGAATTCGCTTGAGCAGCCAAATTTAATGCGGAGGCCTTTCCAATTCCATCAGTATAGATACATAACTAATAAGGTGACATTGACATGTCACCTCTTCCACAGGCCATGAGAACACAAGTAGAGACGCGTAGGGTGCTGCTATAAGCTATAAGGGTATTGAAAATTTTGTCCCGAGAACACATTAACAGTTGACAGTGAAATGAACAGCACCACAGCTCTCGTCACGTCGTCTTTTTCGTTTGGGAAATAGAGAGAATCAGGAGGACAGGCAAACCGATATGACCTCCGACCATCTAAAAGGCGAAGAACGTGGCTTGCTCCCGCCTTAGCTCTGGTACACAAGTGANATCAGTTTTACTCCTCCAACAAAAATGTGCATTACAAAACCTTCATCTTTACCATTCATAGCTTTTAAGAGCCCCCATTGCGGTGGCGCGTGAATGGAAAAGGCGCACATCATCAATAGTCGAACCAATGAATGAAAACATATATCTGTTTGGACTAAACCACACCTCAGCAAGGACACTGAGAATATTATATTTAAGAAATACTGTTGATACGCCATGCCAGCGTCGTCTGCACGCTGATCGAATCAAAGCTGCACAAGTTTATCGAGGAAAAAAACTCTGGAGTCCCGCATCTGTACAGCAGTGCTGAACGCATGGTTCCACATTATCTGGTGGTTTCAGCACTTTACAGCAAGCTAATAAGTAGTAATATGGCCTCGAGCAAAGAAAAGCTATTACATATAACAGCATCGATCCATCGGGGAAGGGGGATGGATAATGGATATGTTTCCATTGACTGTAGAAGCAAAGATAGATTGAACAATCTGAAAATGAATTGCAAGTATTATATATATCACATCGGGTGCAGTAGAAACTAAGAGCAAGGCCAGAAAAACCCGTAACATTGTCGACTCGAACCAGCCTGTCGTCGTCGTATCCAATACTGGTCATGAGTCTAGTCCGCAACAACAGACGGTGAGAAATCTATCTACTCATATGACCCAGCAAGCAGAAGTACGGTTTTTATTCATTTCCAAGGGGACGAATGTGAAAGAAGTAGCATCAGCGTAAAAAAAAAAAACGGAATTTGATTCAAAGTTTTGCTAGGAGGATGGATTTGTGATTCCTCCCTGTAAACAAGTGTCGATGAAATCAACACGTGACTCAACAGCAAGTTAAAAAATTAGTCCACTTTGTTTAAATTTTAATGTCATGTTATTTCTTTTTTTTTTTTTTTTTGAAGATGGTGACCGTTTTCTCCGGATCCAAGAACTTTTCGAGCGAGGGACGCCGTTCATGACCAAATCCGGTGTTCTCTACTTGAAATGTGAATTCCAGTCGCAGTACGGTGCTCTGAGATCTAAGAACCCCGAAGTGAGTTGTCACCGTTGCAAAAAAAAAAAAAAAGGGCATCGCAAACGTGATATCTTTGCCCGCTCAAATGGAAGAGGTGAAATATCTGGCGATCCTCTCAACCCCTCCTCATCCGCAGACATGTTGAATTGGCCAGGTCACTCTCACTACCATACTACGGCTTACTATAGTGATATATATATATATATACCAGGCACGTTCCCATTTGGAAGCTCAACTCCATCGCCGAATGGGAGGTTGATAATGCACAGTGCGATTGTATGATAGACGAGATAGCATTACATGTTTGATGTTACACCAAGTAAAAGACTCTGGAGTGGCCAAGAAAAAACTCAACGACAGGTCCAGAAACAGGGGGAAAAAAAGAAGATACAAACTCAATTCCTTATTATGGCAGATCCACGAAATATGTAGAAAGTGCTTCCTTGGCCTCCTTAATCAATGACCTCACGGCCCCCAACGCTCGACTCCGACACTCCTGGTGCATATCCGTGATCCCAGTATACGCGTAGATCCTCGACGACATCACATCAAGCTTCCCCAACACGTCCGCCGGGAACTTGCTCATAATCACATCGTCCTTGGTCAACTCTTTCCAGTACGCATGCCACCGCTGTTTGCAACAGTACCCATAATGCGAACACTGCTGAATAGTCGGTGGCACCACGCGATATCTCTCCCATTGGTTGACAAGGGCGTAATACCCGTTGTGCAGTTTGGCGAGCTGACCGCGCGTGAGACGACCTTCCGAAACGAGGCTGATCCATTTATCGCGACCTTGGATCATCAGAGCGTAGTACGCTGCACCTAGGAGGGGATCGATCTCGAACCGCTCCCCCAGAGCGATGAACCAAGGAAAGTCCGCATCGGGAGTGCGGAGTTCATCTTGCAGCCTTTGCACGACTGCATTGTGGAGTGTCTGATCGTCGCAGAGGACGGCGAGCTCAAGCACACGCCGTAGTCTATCTAGGAGGGTTGATTCAGGGCAGGTGCAGATGAGGGGCATGGCTGTCGTTGAGTGGATGCGTGGAGGAAAGTGCCTCGACGACGATGCCAGCCAGCGAAGGAACGTGCTTAGTGTCCAGGTCTCAAGACTCTTGAAACAATATTTGTGAACCATAAGGGCAAGATTGCAGAAACGATCAAACTCTGGCCAATCTCCATGGCTGGTTGTCGTACCGACACTCGCGATCTCATTGGGCCTTGGTAAATATTGTCAATTACGAAAAAAAAAAAAAAAAACCTGGTTCAGTAAGAGAGGCTTACATGGCGTACAATGCCCACAGCAGACTTCGAAACTGCTCTGGGGTATCGCCTTGCAGTACCACCGGGTCGTTATCGCGACCACCTTCCGCCTGAGTATTGTGGCCACTCGGTAACCTGAACATTGTTTCGAAGGCGGATGAATCTTTGGAAAGAATAGATCGATGCACCTGTAAAAAAAAAAAAAAAAATTAAAAAAAATAAAGAAAAAAAAAAAA